>CAWUFQ010000192.1:70000-175343 GCA_963921405.1 Cepaea hortensis | reverse complement strand
ACACACTGGAACACAAACATAGAGGATTTTGTACAAAAGGGATAAATCCTAACAGAAGATTACACATTTGACAAGAACGGAGTGTTCAGATCCTCCAAGTGAGATCTCATCACACACTGAGATTTTAAAGTGTTTGTCCGCCTGGTCGGGTGACACAATACTTCAACTGAGATTATAGCAGACTCCTGTCAAGATCTCCACTTCGAGTATGTGGAGTAATCCAGCAATACTTTGTAGTCAAGAGTTTGACTTCTTGAGACACTTCCCTTCCTGTGGTAAACCATTTGTGGGGATATTGAACATACTTGAGGATGCAGGTTCATATATATTCTCCCACCGGGTAGTTATACTTGACTACAATGTTTATAGAAATATCTTCCAGATTGGTGATACTATCTTTTCCTTGATAATCAGTTAGTTCAATAAACACCATTATAAATAAAGTTCAATTTGGTGGTTAAAGGAATTTTGGTATTTATGTCCTAAAAAGGAATTAGATATTCTTCCATCTTGAATTGATGTAGGTAAACATTCATGTAATACCATTCTTGAGTAGGTTTGGCAAACTTTAGTAGGTAAAAAAAGACTATATATTCATCCATCTTGAACTGATGTAGGTAAACATTCAAGTGGTACAATTCTTGAGTAGGTTTGGCAAACTTCAATTGTTCTTCATATCCAAAACAAAGAAAGGAAGGACCGGGAAATATACATAACTCCAAAGTAGTATTTCGTATCAGCCCAAATTAAACTTGACATGACCTCACCTCCTTGCTCATCTCAGAAAATTTAATATCAACTGGTATAATTGACATTACACTTAAAGGATACTGGTATCCTGGACACAAATGTTATTTGGACCGAGGAGAGGTCTCCATTTTGTCAGTGGTATAGACTGGAAAGCTGGTCTTGTCTGTCATCAAGTCTTCCTGGTGCTGTACCCTTTTCTGGAGTCAGGTTCATGAACCCAGTTATACAACCTTGTAATTGTTAGGTCTTACCAAACCTTTTTATTTATGTTTCCTGTAGGAATTACTTCCATTCTCAGGCAAATGTATGTACAGATGTGTTTTATTTATAACACCTCTTTTATGACTCATTCATTCATTCATTCAGTAGCATGTCCTTTGCAGAACTTCGCTCCCATAACAACCCTCCGGAAAACGTCTCGATCACAAGCAAGATGTCCCGCGTCAGATACACCCATCTGTAGATCATCCTCCACATCCTGCACCGATCTTCTCTTTGGCCTTCCTCTTCCTCTCTTCCCAGGCATATACCTCCCCTTTATTGTTCTCTCCAAACTTTCGTGTCGTTTCAAGTGACCAAAATATTTCATTTTTCTTTGTTTTATCGTCTTTAATAACCAACCTTCTTCAATATTCAATTCTTGAAGTATGGATGCATTTGTTCTTTTCTTTACCCAAGATATTCTTAGAACTCGTCTATAACATTTATATTGAAAGGCATTTATGCGCTGTTCAGCTTGTTTAGTAAGTATCCAGGTCTCACAGGCGTATGTTGCAATGGGAAAGATGCATGTTGTAAAACATCTAATTTTTGTAGTTCTGTCTGTCCCACTCCATAATTTATTCAGTCGGTTTAGTCTTTGAAGAGCAATTGATAGTCGTCGTTTAATTTCTTTTATTGTGTCACCGTTATTGGTAATCAGTAACCCAAGATATTCAAAATTTTCCACCACCTTCAATTTTTCCCCATTAACGTATATTTCTTTCTCCATGGTAGTTTTATCTGTATGCATTATATTTATTTTTGCTATGTTAAGATATAAGTTGTGATTTTCACTATTCAATTGGGTTGAGGCTATTAGGTTTTCTATGCCATTCTGTGTTGTGGATAGTAATACTGTATCATCAGCATATCGAACCTCTGGTATGTCATGACCGCCGATATTCAGGGCACCATATAGCTCCCTGTTTATATCATATCTTACATTTCTCATTATATTTTCGGCGTACAGGTTAAACAAATAGGGCGACAGCACGCAGCCCTGACGAACTCCTTGTTTGATGTCAAACCAATCTGATGTCTCGCCATCTATTCTAACTGCTGCTTGTTGGTCTAGATAGAGCATTTTTATGAGTTGTACTACATGTGATGGAAAGCCCATATTCCTCATGATTTCCCAAATTTTCTGATGTTGTACACAGTCAAATGCCTTTGAATAATTCACAAAACATGAGAATAGGTTTACATTAAATTCTCTGCACTTCTCTATTATTAATCTCATGTTGAATATGTGATCTCTTGTTCCTCTTCCTTGTCTAAATCCATCTTGAACCACGTTAATCTCTTCTTTCATTTTCTTACGAAGTCTTCCCATTATGACTTTTAGTAGAATTTTACTTGCATGACTGATCAGGGCAACAGTTCTATAGTTGGTGCATAATTTCAGGTTGCCCTTTTTTGGTATTGGAATGAAGATAGTTCTCTTCCAATCTTTTGGCCATATACCATATTTCCAAATCTGTTTACATAATGCATTATATATGTGTATGCTTTCTTCTCCTCCCGCTTTAATTAGTTCAGCTGGTATCTCATCACATCCAGGTGATTTACCATTCTTCAGGTTCTTTATAGCCCAAGCAATTTCATCTAATGAGGGTTCAGGTTCTGTCTCTGCTGTCATTGGCTCATGTAGCTCATTCATATCCTCACTGTCACACATCAGTGTCTATTAATGTTTATAGAAATATCTTCCAGCAGGTTGGTGATACTATCTTTTCCTTGACAATCAGTTAGTTCAATAAACACCATTATGAATAAAGTTAAATTTGGTGGTTAAAGGAATTTTGGTATTTATGTCCTAAAAAGGAACTAGATATTCTTCCATCTTGACACAACCGCATCTGGGGTAGATGGAATCAGCAACCGGATTCTCCGTTGTGCTGCGCCAGTGATCTGTACATCACTAACCTATGTATATAATCAGTGTCTCACCAAAGGCCACTTTCCATCAGCTCTCAAAATCGCTAAAGTGTACCCTCTTCTTAAATCTGGTTCATTGGACAATGGTCTCACGAACAATTACAGACCCATTTCCTTACTATCATCACTATCTAAGTCACTAGAAAAACACATCCATAAAGTAACATTACAGTAGTTAGTTCGCAACAAGCTTATTGTTGACAGCCTATCAGGATTTCGACCAAAATACTCTTGCCATACGGCTCTAACAAACATGATAGAAAATTGGCACCAGAATATAAACAACAACAGTCTATGTGGAACTGTGTTTATTGATTTCAAGAAAGCATTTGATATGATAGACCATGTTGTTTTAATTAAAAAACTAGAGACAATGAAAATTGGCCATAATATAGTCACTCTAATATCATCTTTTCTATCAAACAGAAAGCAAGTAGTATCACATAATAAATCTCTGTCTCAAACCACTACCTTCAATATTGGAGTACCGCAAGGCTCTATTCTTGGCCCTCTATTATTTGCCATATATATTAACGATCTACCTTTGCATCTTTCGTCGTCCTGCAATCTATTTGCAGATGACTGTACATTGTACACAAACGCTGAAAACTGTATTTTACTGGAGTCGTCTTTACAACAAGAATTAAATGATGTAGTTAGGTGGAGCTATTCAAACCGTATGCAAATTAACATCACTAAAACAAAAGCAATGTTATTAACAACTAGACAAAGACTTCAAACTCTAAGCTCACACACATCACTTCAACTTCACATCGATAACATGCCAGTAGAAAGTGTAATTGAGCACAAAACATTAGGCATAATCATTGATAGAAACCTAACCCTTAATATCCACGTTCAAGCGCTCATTAAACAAACAGCGAAAAAAGTCTACCAACTCGCCAAAATTAAAAACTTCCTTGATGAGGACAAAAGGAAACTATTCTATACTTCTCATATACAGACACACTTTGACTACTGCTCTACAATCTGGGACGGTTGTTCTAATTCAAACACCAAGCGACTTTACTCACTCCAGAAACGGGCCATGAGTCTAATTTATAGCAAACATTTATCTGACAATCCTAGCCTGTATAAACGTCTTCAGTTACTACCATTCCGCAAACGCCTGCTTTTCAATAAAGCTAAAGTAATTCACAAAATCCTGCATCGGAATGCCCCAAATTACCTTTGGCCATTGTTTAAATATAATGCTAGACACAGTAAACGTTTAAATATACTACACATTCCGAAGCCTAGGATTGACTTATACAAAACAAGCTTAACGTACTCCGCAGCTCAGCTGTGGAACAATCTTCCACAAGAAATTAAAGACATCACCAATCCCTATTCATATAATCGCAAATTATTCGAACACTATCTCAATACGGATTACCTTCCCCCTTAATAATAGAGATAATAATAATAATAACAAAACCCTAGTATAACAGCCAGTCCCCTTTTGGTAGGCCACATGGCCAATAACAAGTGTCAGACCATTATCTAATATTACTGTGTCGTGTAGTTTTAATGTTCGCATTTTGCCCATGCCTTTATAATGCATATCTTTTATATTGTTGCTGTTCTTTGTTAGCCTTGAATGATGTGTGAATGAAATAATGTATGAAGGAGAGTGATAGAAGGGCAGAATGTTAGACGGGCCTGCATGCCCAATTCTTAACCCTTTGAAAATAAAGTTTGTTCGTTCGTTCGTTCGTTCATATCATACATTCCACTGCAGTACTCCTGCCATCTTTCTAGAATTTGCCTAGATTCTGTTAAGGCATTTCCCATCTTGTATCTTTTATGACTGGGTAATAATATTTGCCCCCTTTCCTTTTGATAGAGCAAGATACCCCCTTTAGACTTTAGATAATGAAGACGCCTCATCCATTTTATATCCCACTAATAATTGGTGAGTCGGTGGGTGGCCCTAGTTAAATGCTGTCTGTTCATTACATATAGTATAGAGGTACATTTCTAAATTGAGTGGAAGGCATTATATTTAAGCTACTCTAAGACTTATTCCTATTATATGCTGACATTAGCGCCCTTTAGATGGATAGTTTCCATGTGGTGAGCCTGTCTTTACGCAGCACGTTATGACACTGGATGCAGATGATCCCAGTGTAGCAAAATATGTCAAGTTATGATTTAAATTAACTCCTCTTCATCAGGAAGTTTGTAGACTATCTTACCTATAGGAATAGTTCAGTTATTTCAGCATTCTTCCCGTTTAAACTATAGAGTTATTACAGCTGTTTTCTTTTAGTGAGTGTAGGATTTAGTGTTTATCTAAAATCTAAATGACTTACAAATCACAGCTATAGGAATAGTTCAGTTATTACATCATTCTTCCCGTTTAAACTATGGAGTTAAAGTTGTTTTCTGTTAGTGAATGTAGGATGTAGTGTTTATCTGTGATGTATGTTGTTTGTCCATCAAGAATGATGATGACCATTCAATTCATCCAGTGGGGTTGAAGGTATAGAACAGTGGGTTCTAAGATGGCTGATAAGGCCTATTTTGGCTCGAAATGTTCTTTGACAATGTGGGCAAAGAATTCTTGACGTTTCTGGAGGATTTCCTGCAGTAGTTTTTCTGTCCTGCCTTTTCTTCACATCTCTTGCAGTCCTGGTTGCCTCACATATGACTGCACCCTTGCATAATGATGCACGCCACGAATTTCGGTCTCTGGCTGCAGCCTCCCAGGTGTCATGATGAATTCCAAAAGTATTCAGTGAGATTTTCAGAGTGTCTTTAAAGCGTTTCCTCTGGCCACCTTGGGAGCGTTTACCACAACGCAGTTCGCTGTAAAAAAAATTCGTTTAGGGAGCCTGTGATCTGGCATGCGAGTCAATTGACCAGCCCAGCGAATCTGATTCTTCATCAGTAGAGTGGATACTGGGCATGGACGCTCTTTCTAGGACTTCAGTGTCTGGAATCTTGTCTGGCCATTTAATCTTCAGTAGCTTCCTTAGGCAGACTGTGTGGAAGTGGTTTAATTTCCTAGCGTGTCGCTGATAAACAGTCCAGGTTTCACAAGCATATAGCAGTGTGGATAATACAACTGCTTTGTAGACTTTTAGCTTTGTTTGCAGGCTTATTCCAGTTCTGTCCCATACATTCTTGTACAGTCTGCCAAAGGCCGCACTGGCCTTGGAGATTCTTGCATTCACTTCGTCATCAATTGTGGCAGTTTGTGACACAGTGCTGCCTAGATAGGTGAATCTGTCCACAACACTTAGTCTATGACCATTCACTTTGATATTCGGCACGATGTGATTATTCCCTGGAACTGGCTGGTACATAACTACAGTCTTCTCCAAGTTGATATTGAGCCCAAAGTTGGCACAGGCATGTGAGAAAGCTGAAACATTATGTTGCATGTCCGCCTCTGAGTTGGCGTATAGAGCGCAATCATCAGCAAACAGGAGCTCTCTGACGGTGTCGCTGTTAATTTTGGTTTTAGCTTTCAGCCTTCTGAGATTGAATAACTTTCCATCCATACGGTAGTTGATGTCTATTCTAATGTCATCGTTCTCGAAGGCATTCATCAACATGGCTGAAAACATAAGACTGAACAGTGTTGGTGCCAGGACACATCCTTGCTTCACTCCATTGGTGACAGGAAAGGGTTCAGACAGTTCACCATTTTCCTGTACTCTTGCTTGCATGCCATCATGAAATAGCCGCACTATTTGGATAAACTTTCGTGGACAGCCATATTTTGCCATGATCTCCCACAGTCCTTCTCTGCTGACTGTGTCAAAAGCCTTGGTAAGGTCAATGAAAGTGGAGAACATTTCGCAGTTCTGTTTCTGACATTTCTCTTGCAGCTCTTGCAGCGATAATCATGTCAACAGTTCCCCGTTTTTTTTCTGAAGCCACATTGACTCTCAGGAAGAAGACCTTGATCGAGATGGGCTGTGAGGCGATTGAGAAGAATTCTGGCGAGTATCTTCCCTGCAATTGAAAGCAAGGAGATGCCTCGGTGGTTGTCACAGGATTGGTGGTTTCCTGTACGTTTGTAAAGGTGGACTATTGACGCGTCCTTGAAATCTTGTGGCATGGTCTCGTTCACCCATATGTTTGTAAAGACTTGGTGAAGCTGCTTTTATTAGGACCGGCCCACCTGCCTTGTATATCTCTGCTGGGATGGAGTCAGGACCAGGTGCTTTGCCGCTGGATAGTTGCTGGATGGCTTTGTTAACTTTCACTATGGTTGGCAGGTCATCAAGTGTCTCATTGGTGGGAACTTGAGGAAGGCAGTTGATGGTTTCATCATCGAAGAAGGAAGTTGCATTTAAGATGTTGCTAGCTAGATAGAATAGATGTTGCATGCATTGAAGAGACACACCTCAACGCCAATCGCAAATTTTCAGTCAGGGGATATCAGGCCACACGTTTCGACCGCGAAGGACACAAAGTAGGAGTTCTAATACTTACACGAAATACATGACCTTGCAGCGAAGTATCTGTGATCTCTGACAACCAAACAGAAATTATTGGTGTTGATATAATGATAAAGGACGTGAAAATAAGAATTTACAATCTGTATAGCCCGGCAGATAAGGATCTGACACTCTCAAACATGAAAATAACTGACACACATTGCATTATTGTCGGAGACTTTAATAGCCGTTCAGAAAGATGGGGATACCCAGATACTGACAAAAGAGGAGATGAAGTGGAGGACTGGGAAATAGACTCAAATCTCCATCTACTCAACAAAGCGGATGACACACCGAGCTTCTACTCCAGAAGATGGATTACCACTTCTACTCCAGACTTAGCTTTCTGCACAGGAGACATCCTCCACAAAATCGATCGCCATGTGCTTGACCAATTAGCAGGTAGTGACCACAGACCAATCAAGCTTGTAATGAATATGGTATATGTTCCACAGGAGCAAAAGCCTTTGCCCCGCTGGAATTACAAATGAGCAGATTGGGACAGATTTGCCATACTAACAGACAAATATTGTGAAAACATAAATACACGATATGGCAACATGAAGCAATTGGTGGAAAGTCTAAACAGAGCAATAATACAGGCAGCCACTGAGTCTATTCCAAGACGAGCGAGGAAAAATTACAAACCATACTGGACTGAAGAACTACAAATTTTGGAGGACAAAGTTGAAGATGCCAGGAAGACCGCAGAGAGAGAACAAACAACTGAAATGAACATCTCTCTCAACGCCATCTCAGCAAAACATAAAAGAACAGTAAATCAAACAACAAGAGATTGTTGGAGGGAAAAAAACAGAAAACCTGAATTTTTACAGGGATGGAAACAAACTATGGAAACTAGTGACAGCCATGAACAATGAAGGACCTAGAAACAAACAAATAACAATTAAACAAGGAAATGCCTTGCTTACAGGAAAAAAGGCTGCAAATGCACTAATGGAACACTATGCCAGTGCAAACCACATTGATATTACAACCAAACAGAAGAAAGCTTATCAAAGATAAACAGATACATCATAGTAATACAGAGACAGCAGCAGAATATATGATGGCAAATCTAACAATGGAAGAAATGGAACAGGCAATGAATACCCTAAAAAAGAAGAAATCACCAGGAAAGGATGGAATCACAAATGAAATGCTAAAAGGACTAGGCACAAAGGAAAAAAAAAGAAACTAATAACAGTCCTAAATTACAGCAGGAAGAGGGGAACAGTCCCACAGGCATGGAAGGAAGCTATACTAATACCAGTCCCAAAGAAAGGAAAAGACCTGGAAGAATCAAATGGTTATCGACCTATCAGTCTACTTAGCTGTGTAGGAAAATTAATGGAACGCATTATCAATGGCAGGCTAACATGGCATCTGGAAGAAAACCAACTCTTAACACCACACCAAGTAGGATTCAGAAAGAACAGATCCACTGAAGATCAAATAACCTATATAGCTCAGGAAATAGAGGATGCCTTCCAAGAGAAAAAGCACACACTAGCGGTCTGGATAGATTTAGAAAAAGCATTTGATAAAGTATAGAAGGAAGGACTGAAAGTAAAACTGCAAAAAATGCATGTTTGTGGGATAATGTACAAATGCATCAGCCACTACCTTGAGAACAGAACTGCAAGGACAAAAGTACAAGGACAAACCAGCAAAATGATGCTGTTGGAGCAAGGTGTCCCCCAAGGAGGAGTTCTTTCACCAACATTATTCCTATCATATATAAACGACATCACGGAAAATTTTCCAGCCAGGGTACACACATCATCCTTTGCAGATGACCTAGCCATATGGACATCTGAAGAATATATTAGTACAGCTAACGGCAGAATACAGCAAGCCCTATTAGCGCTAGAGGACTGGTTAAAATCATGGCTAGTGAAGATAAGTGAGGAGAAAACAACATGCACAGTGTTCTCCCTCTCAAATAAAACTCAGCAACCTAAGCTGGTATTGAATGGAAAAATATTGCGCCATGAAGAAAATCCAAACTATCTAGGAGTCACCTTTGATCGTCGCCTGATATGGAAGACACAGGTTGAGAAAAATCGAACAAGAGCAAGGCAAAGAATGGCAATCATGAAAACGCTTGCTGGTACAACGTGGGGAGCAGATGAGAAAGTTCTCAAGAAGTTATATACTGGACGGGTGAGGCCAGTACTGGAATATGGCATTGCAGCTTGGGCAACAGCAGCTAAGTCAAACTTTAATAAAATAAGTAGAGCCCAAAATCAAGGAATGCGTATCATAATTGGAAGCCGGAAGACAACGCCTATTAATGAACTAGAAAAGATCACTTGTTTACAACCAATGCAGGATAGAAGAGATAGCAGAGCCCAGCAACAAGCAGAAAAATTTAGAAGATTGACAGATCACCCTATGTATAAAAGGTTTAGTGGTTTTGGAAAGGGAAGACTGAAGCGTAGCAACTTTGTAGAAACTGCAAAACGAAAGATTAGGGCAGATCCCATACTTAACATATCAACAGTCAAACCCATTTACAATGCAGACAAGTTCCCAGCTTGGAGACAGCAGCAACTGCCTAAGATGATAGAAAACATTCCTGGTATTGAGAAAAATAACACTCAGCATGAAACCGAAAGAAGATAAATAACCCTAAACTACATAAAAGAACATTACCCAAGCAGCAATTAGACCCATGCATATACTGATGGATCAGCCAAAAATTCAATGGAGAATGGAGGAGGAGGAATTCTCCTAAATTTAAAAAATGGAGTGAAAAAAACACACATTCAGTGGCAACTGGAAAGTTTTCAAGTAACTTCAAAGCGGAGGTAGAGGCTCTGAAAACTGCAGCAGAAATGCTCTTGATGGAGGAAAATAAAAGAGAAGCAAATAACTATCTTCACAGATGCAAAGTCAGCTGTCTCATTACTGAAGAGCAATAACAGCACAGAACTAGCTGACCTAAGAGCAGCACTCCATGGTCTATGCCAGAAATCCAAAAAAGTTGTAGTACAGTGGATCCCATCACATTGCAGTATACCTGGAAATGAAGAGGCTGACAGACTGGCAAAAGAGGGCGGACGACTACCACAGCCTGACATAGACATAACCTATAATGAGGCAAAGAGGTTGATAAAAAGCACTTATAGAACCAAATGGGAATCAGAGCATCCAGGCCACCAGAAGGATGATGCATATTACAAACTCGACCGAAGAGAACAAGTAGCAATCTTCAGACTCCGCACAGGACACAACAGGTTGAAATACCACTTGTTCAATAAACTAAAGATAGGAGATACCGATGAATGTAATTGTAGAACTGGAAAAATGACAGCAAAACATTTGCTGCAGGATTGCAGAACAGAGACAGATATTTTGGCCCACACCTGCTTCATTTGAGGACAAGCTCTATGGAGATATCAACAAGCTAAAGTTGACCGCAGCTTACTTTAACTACATTCAGGTTGACATTTAAAGGTGCATGAAGAAGTATTCAGACTGCCACACTTCATACCACAGGTATGTCGGTTACAAAAGCGCCCCAGAGGCATGAAATGGAATATTGCTTGGATAGCAAATCCATTACGTGGAAAGTCTGAATCAAGAGCTCACTGTGTGGATGTCATCTGCACACTGCATTCTTCTGGTTTCCGGAAGAACAGCCTATGATGAACGGAAGGCCCAATATACTTAAGTGAGGCTAAGCAGCCATGTGCAGGACGTGACGATTCCTTGGGTGAGCCCAGTACCAGAGCGCTGTGTGATGGCTCTGCAATTATGGAAGCCTCCTTGGATGGCGGGGAATGCCCATGGTCTGCCCCTGCCTTCCCTTGAGGGCTGACCAGGATGCCTTTGGCTGTTCTATATGGGCCAGCTAGGATGGGGGATAACACCACAACAGTGAGAGTCAAACGTCCTAAGAAACCCCCGGGAAGGTTAACCCGGTCAACAAATGCCAGCAGAAGTCGGATGTGTCTGCCTAACGGCGCAAGAACGCAGCTCTGCTGTGAACAGGCACAACGCAATCACGTCCGAAAAAAACTCCGGATGAACACAGAAGAAGAAGAAGATGTTGCTGAAATGCTCTGCCCAGCGTTGAAGGATTTCTTTCTTATCGGTGACCAATGTTCCCCCATCTGCACTGAGGAGGGGAACTATGCCTGGTGATGTAGGACCATAGACCGCTTTCAGTGAGTCGTAGAAGTTTTTCATATCATGTCTGTCAGCAAAGCCCTGAATTTCATCAGCTTTGCTGCTCAGCCAGGAGTCCCGCATGTGCCAAAGTTTCTGCTGCACTACTCTCTGAATGTTCTTGAAGGCATCTTTTTTTTGATGTTGTGTTTATCTAAATGGCTTACAAATCACAGCTAATTTAAGTGTTACGGCCTCGAAATGGTTTTGACCGGTGTTCGCCTTCAAGTGACTGTCAGGAATTTTATGTTTATTATTCATTTAAATTATAATAAAATAAGTAAATCACAAGTTCCTTCAAATACAGAATACGCATTCCGGCACTCTTCCGATCGAAGGTCCCAAATTATTTAGTGTAAAAAGCATCCCTTATAGGGCCTCAAAATGTCATTTCTGGGGCATGTATTGTCAATCACTTACGTTTGAGAGTATCGTCGTCTGCTAGACACTAGATCGATCGACGTTTGAGTGTGTGGCGGAATGCTGGACCGATCGATGGATACAATAAAGGTTTATGGGCCTGGAGGGCCCTCACTGTCGTCGGAGTGTGTTTAGTTTAGTTTAGTCGATGGATCAACATCACAGCACACGGGTGCAACCCATAAGTCCTCCGTTCTCCTCCTAACTCAAACCTGAGTCTAGAGAACCTCAGCTCAGTGCACGAACTCCGTAGCACCAGCGAGAATCCTGAAATACTTTGGGTAGATTTTTAACTCGAAATTTTGCCCGGGCAACGCCGTTAGGCTACGCTTTTTCGATTTCCAACTGCCAAGGGATTTTTTACGTGCGCAACAATACACACGGGCGTCCGATCTCACTACTCAGAGACCAGGGGAAATGTATTACTAGAAGACCACGAGAAAAAATCCCGGCTTCACCGGGGCTTGATCCCGGGACCTCCAGCACTCGAGGCGGACACCATACCTCAAGACCACGCAGCCCCATATCTTGTGTTACCGACGACAGTTGAGCCCTCCAGGCCCACAAACATTTATTGTATTCATCGATCGGTCTAGCAGTTCGTGACACACTGAACCGGAGGTGATCGACAACACAACAGTGTTTTCAACTTTTGTGCCACAATTTCCGCATATAACTGTGAAATATTATTGTCATGTATTTCAATTTTCTCAGTTCTATATTGTAGTTCGTAGTTCGTATTTTTTATTATATCAATTAATGAGGCCGTGTAAGGGATGCTTTTTTACGCTAAATAATTTGGTACCGTCGTTCGGAGAGTGCCCGCATTCTATTATTTGTTCGTAGATAGCATTCATTGCCCAATGTCAGCTACAGGATACGACGATGCTTTCTCAACGTCGTCTGCACACAACTAAAGACTTTTCTAGATAATAAGGCGAGACTTCCGATTACTCAAGTTCTGGGGAATTCGAGAAATGACAAGATCAGAGGAATTCTCGCTGAGTTCCGTGATTCTAGTGTATCTCATCCCTGAGTAACGATATTCTCTCTCAACTCATGCATTACATGTTTTATAAGAAAGACCCCTCTTCCGAATCAGGTAGAAAGTTCTCCTTTAAATATAAGGTTCCCTCATATGCATATTATATGAAGGCATTCCCTCATTTACATATTTCTGCACAACCCCGTCTGGGTCAAATTAAGGGGATTGATTGATTGATTGATCTAGGAATCGACATCACAGCATTCGAGGCATTCCCATAAGTGCTCCGTCCCCATCCTCAGCAGCCAGCGAAGAGTTCCAACACTAATAGTACCAGTAGCAATCTGATTATAAGTCCGTCTCGCCAATCCTCTAAGCGGTGAGCGTCGGTCAGATCCCCTCGTCACTCCTCGCTGTCTCATTCTTGCCAGACCATGGTAATCCATTTGCTCCTCCGAGGTGTGTACGGGCTCCCACAAGGCCGCAACCACGTCTGCCTTGTCATGTATCAGTCCTCCACCAAGTTCTGCAGAGCCAGCCAATCTGTCCGCCTGTTCATTTCCTAGCACACCGGCATGCCCCGGAGAAAAGATCCAGGCGATGCTTGTCACCCGTGACCTCCGAAGCGAAGCAAGCCACTCCGCACGAAGCCTGCCCGTCCTCACCCTCGTCAGCATGCTTTATGAGTCAGTTACAATCACGATGTGTGTGTGTGTGTGTCGTATTCTAAATCCAGCGGAGAGCCGCAGTGACTGCCTCCACCTCCATTCTTAAGCTGGATGTTGTGGTATCATATGCCAGGCTCTCCTGCCCCAAACATCGACCATTAGCATTGGCTATGAACCCCCAGCCACTTCTCTCACCTCTTGACACCGAACCATCTGTGTAGATAATCACATCACCCGAGTGAGCATTGTCCTTAATTAGTTGCTGGATTTCCACTTCCGTGGCCCCTGCTGGCCACTCCCTGCACTCCCGGCTTAATGTGATTATAACTCTGCACAAGTCTGACTGCTCCGCTGGCACTCTGACCCACTCCTCTCCACGCCTAATGTTCTCCAAGGGGCACACCTGTCTGATCGTATCCTCCGCCTGGGCCATCCATGATTTCCCTCTTATCAGTCGCTGACCTTTAACTGCGTCCAGCGCCTCATGCAGTGGGTGATCTGTGTCTGCAGCTACTCTGAGGTATGCCTTCGCCCGCATCACATTGAGCCTACCAGCAACTGTCGGCAGACCAAGGATGTAACGCATACACACTACTGGGGTGTCTCTAGTGCATCCCAGAATGACCCACATAGCTTCCTTCTGTATGCTCTCTAACTTCACCAGCTGACTCTCTGAGACAGTGAGCAGACCTAATCCATAATCAATTACTGAGGGGATCAAGTGCTTGTATAGTGTGAAAAGCATTCTCTGCTCTGTGTCCATTGCGGCCATACTTTTAAGTACACTTTAAGAGTCCCTTGTGAGATCTTGTCACAACCGTCTCCACATGGTCCTTGAAGGATAGGTTCCTGTCAAATGTGATCCCCAGATACTTCAGTTTGTTCTCTCTGCTGACATTTCTACCATCTATCGCGAGGCTTCGGACATCAGCTCTTACAATCCTGTTGTCCAGAGAGCACCACAAAACAGCCGCCTTTTCCGGGTGGATGACAGCACTCATTTCTGTGCACCAGTCAATCACTTTATCTACTGTCGCCTGTAACTCCTGGGCTGTTTGCTCCCTATCTCTCCCCTGCCTATATGCAAGAATATCATCTGCAAATGTTAGTATTCTTCCAACCCCTGGTGCTTCTAGGTTTGCAATCTTGCTCGTATACACATTAAAGAGCACCGGTGAGACTGCAGATCCCTGTGGCAGTCCCGGGGTTAACATATGTGGCTCTGAGGTCCATGCACCCAGACGGAGAGCAACCCGACGAGAGTGCAGGACGGCTGCTATCCAGTTCACCAACCAGGGATTGACCCCCTTCTCCATCAGTGCGGTCATCAAAATATCATATCAAACTCTATTGTACGCATCCTCGAGATCAAGCGCAACCGCCATCGTTTCCTGTCTACTCTGGAACCCCTCATAAACATCAAAGGAAAAAGTGGCTGCATTTGACCAGGTATCTTTTCCTGGCCTGTAGCTCCCCAGGCCTCTTGGAAGAAGCTTCCCCCTTTCCAAAAAATCCTGCAGCTTAACAGCGACTATCTTCTCTAAAACCTTCCCAAATGTATTTTGAAGGGTGATGATCCTAAAGCCGCTAAGCTTTGACTGATCCTTGAATGGTTTTGGGAGAGGGATGAGATATCTGTGCACCCAATCCTGCGGTACTGATGCTGTCCTAATGCTCTGGTTAAAGCAGTCAGTCATCTCCTCCAGGTCTGCATCACTCAAACCCTTCATGTGGCCATACCTGACCCCATCGGGCCCTGGTGCTGTGTATTTTGCCTTTTTCAAAATGTGTTTAACAGCTTTTACCAGTATGATGTCTTCACACTGCATATTCTTCGTGGTGCCAGATAACTCCTCTCTAACTGCATCCCTGGTGTCCGCATCATTATGATTGGTCTGCTCTAAAAATCTCTGGAGAAACGCCTCCCCTTTCTCTTTTTCTGTTGTCACGCGCACACCATCATCTCTATAAATTGTTCCCACTGTCATAGGTCGATCTTTTCTCTGCATTTGCCTGTGCAGTTTCCAGAATTTTCGCAGTGTCATATCACCTCCAATCTCCTTCATGAAACATTCCCATTTTGCCTTTTTGGCCTCTGCAGCACAGTGCTTGAACACCTCCACCTTGTCTTTCTTGACATTTTCCGCTGTGTCCACTTCCTCTCGTGAGCTTCGAAGTGTCTGTCACACTTTCTTTAGCTGCTTCACTGCAGCTCTCTTTGCTTTCCAAGCATGGTCTACTTCTGGGGTCCACCATGGGGGCTGCAAAAAGGGAGTTTTAACAGTCC
Source organism: Cepaea hortensis (assembly GCA_963921405.1). NCBI lineage: Eukaryota > Metazoa > Mollusca > Gastropoda > Stylommatophora > Helicidae > Cepaea > Cepaea hortensis. Next base: position 159,404 of record CAWUFQ010000192.1, on the reverse strand, counting down.
TGTTGCATGTCCCTTGTCTGAGGCGTCCAAGAAGGCAATCGGTCCACTCATACCGGAAGGTCTTGCACGCTCTCCCAGCCTTAACTTTCCTGGGTTTAGAGATCAGGAATGAGCATGGCATGTGATCACTCCCATGGTCATTCAAAACAGTCCACTTTACATCAATGACTGATGACTGGGAGACAAGTGCCAAGTCAATAGCTGTGTCTGCATCGCCAGGCCTCATTGCCATTCTTGTCGGCCTACCATCATTTATGCAGACCACATCGGAGTCCACCATGGCACCCGCAAGGGCAATTCCCTGTCGGTTTTCTCCACTACTGTCCCAGTCTCTGCTCCTCGCACTGAAGTCTCCACATATGAGTAGCCTATCACCTGGTAATTCCTCCAGTTCCTTAAGCCAGTCCCAATGTTCCTTTCTGACAAAACAGTCCACTGTGGCATATACATTTATGATGTTTGTTTGTTTATTTAGTCGTTGGATCAACATCACGGCACCCGGTTTAACCCATAAGTGCTCCGTTTTCCTCCTAACTCAAACCTGAGTTTGGAGAAACTCAGCTAAATGCACGAACTCCGTTGCATCGGCGAGGGTCCTGAAATGCTTTGGGTAGATTTTTAACTCGAAATTTTGCTCGGGCAGCGCCGTTAGGCTACTCATACATCATACATTTATGATGTTCCAACTTAAGCCACCAATCTCCATTTTTATACCCTGGACCTCTCTTGCACTGTGATTCCACTGGCTCAAGTCAAGTACCACATGCTTCACTCCTTCCTTCACCAGCAGACCTTGTCCATGTCTCTTCTGCCCAGTAGGGTTTATATAACTGGCGTACCCAGGGCAATGGTATTTGTCTGTGTTTAGCTCCTGGAGCATGAGGACATCAAAATCATACATTAGTCTCTCCAATACAGGACCTCTCTGTCTGGCACTGCGACAATTTCAGTATCCCACTCTTACATAGTTGAAACCTAGTCTCTCCACTTTTCGTCTTGTTCTCCCGGCGCCTGCCCTCCTATTTCTATGCCGTCTTCTCACACCATTTCCTCGTCTTCTCCTCATCACTCTCTCTTCGCTAGCCTCTGAGGGATGTGTCAAGCTCAGAGCACGTGCTCCGTAGCTCCGGCGACGATTCCCGTGTTTAAATAAATCCATAGGCAAAGTTTGGATATTGCAGGAAATAAACGGTCACCCTAGCATTGCCTGTTTGCTAAGGAAGAGGCAGGGGATGTCCCGCAGGAGTCCATACACCTGGTGCTGCCCCGCACGCCTGCCAGACGTCCAACGTTCACGACCAGTTAACCCATGGCCATCCAGTCCCTCAGCACGCTGGTCCACCTTGAACTTGGGGGTTTATATTTGGAGTTTTCCGTCTCCTAGATGGACTGCTGCCCAAAGCTAACGGGTTCCACCTCCCCGGGAGAGGGGTTAGAGCGCCCCGACTCGCTTGGCAGGCACGTCTCCGAGCATATGAGGTATTTTCTAAGGAACTCAGATCCCACCCTGAGATCCCACCTCGCCCTCTATGCCCACCGCCAATTGGGAAAGAACTGCAAGGCAATTTTGTTACAATTGTTTGGAGCTCATAGATGTAGACTAGAGAAGTGGGGACTACAGAACGCACTAAATAAAAATTTTGCTGCATGTCCTTCTCCTGTTCGTGATTCCTGGGCAAGTTTTATATTCAGTAGTTTGCCATTGCTTGCTGAGCGACCGGCACCTACATCTTTTTTTTTCTCGAAAAAACCAGCACCGCTGTGTTTCCAGCCCGGTTATAAAGGATTACGAATCGTGTCCGTAACCTCTTCGCCATGGAGACAGGTACAGGACGCACTAGATAACATAAAAATTGAAAGCTATAGTTACCGACAGGGATTCGAACCTGTCACCCCAAAATGACGACGGGATGTCTAATTGGTTATTGCAGAAAGGCGCTAACATTAGTTAGTGGTAACAGGTTCAAATCCCGATCAGTAACGATAGCTTTAAAATTGTATGTTGTCTAGTCCGTCCTCTGCTTGCTTGCTTGCTAGCTTGTGTTCGCTGGCTGTGAACTCCAGTGTGAAGTCCTGTATGGCGGATGAATACACCCTGTTGTCCAACATCAGTGTGATGTCATACCGGACCTGAGGTTTGCGTGAGTATCCGTTGTCCCATGTCTGGCTTATTGATGTGAAGACTGGTGGTTCCTCGCCATGCAGGCAGATACTCTCCGGCTTCGGAGGAAAGTCCGTCCTCTAAACTCCATTCCGTTCTACTAATTCTATGAGTGCCCAATAATACATTTGTGTTTATTTATGAACCTACCGCGAAAGTGTAGCACCATATTCCAGCTTAACAGTTACATTCATGAGTATATCCAATCTTGAGTTTATTCAACATTTGGTACCCCAGCCTGCCATGACTCTTTACATGTGTATTGCATGTCTTTTGCAGACAGCCCCAGCACTCATTGGCTGTTTATAATTTACAAGGCAAGTTTACGTTCAGTATTTAGGAATCAAGTAGCAGCAATTAAAATTGGAAATAAAGAGAGCAATTGTGAAAAAATAAAGCAATAAGTACGGCGGGGATGTGTTTTGCCACCGGATGTCTTCTTTCTTCATTCATTCATCATGTGCCATGCCGATAAGCGTGGGCGGTCATGTTTCGCCATTGCACAAGATCACCTGAGTGGTGGATCATCTCAGTGCTCTTGTCTCGACCATACCACGTAGCCAAACCATCCAGGTATTTACTTCTCTGCCTTCTTCTTGTTCTCTTCCCCACGACCTTGCCAGTTGTCATCAAGTTCTTCAGTTTATTTCTTCTCATAACGTGGTGTGACAAGATCGCCTCGGGTACTGAGAGTTAACCACACCCGAGGTGTCTCTAGCACTTCCGTGTATTCTGACCCCAGGGGTTGGACAGGTAGATACACTGGTTTCTCTGCTGTTGACCTCGGATTAGTTAATTATGTCTACAAGCCCCTCCAGATTCTAGACCCCCACTAACTACCTACTCCCTTGGGACCATGAACCATTAGGCATCGTCCGAGACCACACTCAATAATTGTACAAAGAGTAAGTCAACATACACAAAGTTTATTCTACCCTTGAGAATATAGAACTGAAATGAACACCCTGATAGAATAAATCTATTTACACAAGTAGAGGATAGAGTAGAGACAGAATCAGAGATATGGCTCAAATCATCATTAGGCTGAGAAGTAGATTGGATGTAGATGTCCCGTCCAGTCGGTCCGCCACTCACCCGGCTTCATTCCAGTGAGATGACTAGAACCTGGGAGACCACTCCGTCCCCAGATCTTGGATCGACAACAAGAGGAGTTAACCATTTGACCACAATCACTGGACGAACTGAAATTCTATCACTTCCTACTGAGTCACTGTTAAAGTCACTACACAGTTCTCTGTAGACAGCCTGGCTGGGAGACCCTCCTCCTTGAGGTAACCCCAGTTACTCTAGACTTCAATAAAGGTCTGTAGCCAATGACCAATCTAATGGTCCCGGACTAATATCACGTACCCCTGGTTGGGTAATAGTATAGTTCTGCTGCTAATTCACTAGAGTCCTATGAGAAAAACACTTCCCAGTTCGTAGACTCTATAATTACACCATTTGGATCACGCACCTATTTCACACGTTGTGGCAACAATGTTCATTTGGACAAGAATTAGTTCTCGGATATAACTGATAACACTTTTAAAAGTCACAATACGTAAGCCGGTGTCGGTCTCATCATGACCTGCCACTAGAGCTGCCGTAGGTACCCCACAAGGCTATGTGTCAATCTCTGCTTCAAGTTTCCGACGTTTAGGCGGAACCACAATAGCCTTGGACTTGATGAGCTCCCATAGCTGAGAGTACCCCAACTTGATACACCTCACTGGGTAAACATAGCCACATCATTCCGTGTACAGTCTATTGTCTCTTATACTTAAGCGTGATTGCTCAGGTTGCAGAACATCTCATTGCTGAAATAGAGCATCTTCAAATTCAGAAAAAAAACCATCACGTCCCACATGTGCAATTTCAGGGCACTGGAATAAACTTGGCGATAAACCTTCAATCAGGATGATTCACCCTTTCGCATGGTGTGGTTTAGTCAGGCGAGGTAAGTAAATGATTCTACCCTTCGCTATGGTACACGAAGTGGTTTCAGGCAAAGACCAATTGTAGTAGGCTGGTTCCTCAACAGGCAACTCCTGAAAGGAAGAGCGATCGGTGAGAGTATTTTCCGCCAAACATTGGTCCACATGCATCCTATCACTGACTACTCAACCTTCAGTCATGCTAATTAGTTATTCAACTAACTAGAGCATTATCTGTATATTGAGAGTAGTAAAGCATGTTTTTCCGTCAATGTCAGATGGCCTCACAAGAACAGCCCGCCAAACAGAGTAAGTAACCAGAATGACGAGTCTGATCGCACGTCTCACCTATCCCTATTCATCTACCAGTTGTCGCTAACGTCACTAGTTATAGCAATCAGTTATCCTAGTTCTAGAGTTAACAGAACTAAACATTAAGGTGAGTCCCTGGACTCGTTCCTTACATTATACATTCAATATTAAACATCATAACAATCAATGTACCATCACTTGGGATATATCAATAATACATGATCACATACAGTATTTACACACTCCATCTCGCGGGTGGGACATCCTGTCCACCCTATAGTGAAACTCTTATTAGACTCTTCCCTAGAGTCAAGAAGTCTTCTTGGTAAAACATGTTCTCCACATGTTCCAAGGGTTCTGTTCCAGTTCTGACCTTCCAAGTGGATTAGCCTTGGCCTGGGCCGAACTTCATAGCTGGCCTGGTTCGCCAGTCTCATACTTTCATAACTTGCTCTCAATCCCCATATCCCATTTTACCCCGTGCCTCTTCCAACCTCCTTTCGTCCTTCCATACTTCTATCACATCAGCACTGACACGCACTTATGTAAGCATGAAAGAACAGGACAGTAAAGACAAGAATTAGGAACGCATGTTTACAACGCGACGGTAACGCATTGTTATCACGCGTCGAACCACTCGGCGTTCGTTATCGCTCCTAGAAGTATCACATGACATTACCTAATATATATATACATCATGACACATCATATATATATATATATATATATATATATATATATATATATATATATATATATATATATATATATATATATATATATATATATATCTTATATATAAATTAGGATCTCCGTCTGTCTGTCTGTCTGTATGTATGTATGTATGTCCGTATGTCCGTATGTCCTTTATACGCTCGCGAACGGCCCATCCGATTGAGATGAAATTTTCTACACGCCTTCCTTTCATTCCAGAGCTGCCAACTCTCATAGTTTTTTTTTTCTTCTTCTTCCTCCTCCCTCCTCCCCCTCCCAAAATACGTACGTTAATATATATTGATGATGATGAAAGAATCCCCGAACCAAAACGCCAGGGAAAGGGAAGAAAATGACGTGACTACACAGAATCGTCACACGGCAATCATCATCATCAAGTGCCGTGCCGGCTGGCGTAGGCGTTCATGGCTCTCCGTAGATCTCAGTCTTTGGTTTTTTGGATTAACTCTGCTGCTGATATTCCTCCATGCCACGGCAATATCAATAACAATTCATCTTTTTATGTGTAAGGAAGTCGTGTAGAAGGGAATAACTAGACGAGTATGAATTCGGAATGGCGAACTCTCTCCTCCTCTCTTCTCCTCCCTCCTCCTCCCTCTATCTCCTCCTTCCACCCTCCTCCTCTTCCTCCTCCCTCTCCCTCCTCCCTCCTCCTTCTCCCTCTTCCTTCTCCCTTCCTCCTCCATCCTCCTCCATCCTCCTCCCTCCGCCTCCTCCGCCTCCTCCCTCATCTTCCCTCCTCCTCCCTCCTCCTCCCTCCTCCTCCTCCTGCCTCCCTCCTCCTGCCTCCCTCTCCCTCATCATCCTCCCTCCTCCTTCTCCCTTCTTCTCCCTCTTCCCTCTTCCTCCTCCTCCTACCCCCTCCTCCCTCTACCTCCTCCTCCTCCCTCCACCCTCCTCCTCGCTTCTCCTCCTCTTCCTCCCCCCTTTCCTTCCTCCTCCTCCTCCCTCTATCTCCTCCTCCCCCTACCTCTTTCCTCCTCCCTCCTCCTCCTCCTCTTCCACCTCCCTTTCATTCCTCCCCTCCTCATTCTCCCTCCTTCCTCTCCCTCCTTCCTCCTCCTCCTTCCTTCTTCTCCCTCTGCCTCCTCCCTCCTCCTCCTCTCCCCTCCTCCTCCTTCTCCTCCTCCCTCCTTCTCCCTTCTTCTCCTCCTCTCCCCTCCTCCTCATCCTACCCTCTTCCGCTTCCCCTCCTCCCTCTCCCTCCTCCATCCTCCTCCTCCCTCTTCCTCCTCCTCCCTCTTCCTCCTCCTTCCTCCTCCTCCCTCTTCCTCCCTCTCCCTCCTCCATCCTCCTCCTCCCTCTTCCTCCTCCTTCTTCCTCCTCCTTCCTTCTCCTCCCTCTTCCTCCTCCTCCTACCTCCTCCTTCCTCCTCCTCTCTCCTCCTCCTTCTTCCTCCCTCCTCCTCCCTCCTCCCCTCCTCCTTCCTCCTCCTCCATCTCCTCCTCCTCACTCCTCCTCCTCCATCCTCCTCCTCCCTCTACCTCCTCCCTCCTCCTCCCTTCACATTCCACCTCCTCCCTCCTCCTCCTTCCTCCTCCTCTCTCCTCCTCCCTCCTCCTCATCACTCCTCCTCCCTCCTCCTCCTTCTTCCTCCCTCCTCCTCCTCCCTCCTCCCCCTCCTCCTTCCTCCTCCTCCCTCTCCGCCTTCTCCCTCCTCCTCCTCCCTTCTCCTCCCTCTACCTCCTCCTCCTCTCTCCTCCTCCCTCTACCTCATCCCTCCTCCTCCCTTCACATTCCTCCTCCTCCCTCTTCCTCCTCCTCCCTCCTCCTCCTCATCCCTCCTTCTCCCTCCTCCTCCTTCTTCCTCCCTCCGCCTCCCTCCTCCCCCTCCTCCTTCCTCCTCCTCCCTCTCCTCCTCCTCCCTCTACCTCCTCCCTCCTCCCTCCTCCTCCCTTCACATTCCTCATCCTCCCTCCTCCTCCTCCCTCCTCCTCTTCCCTCCTCCTCCTCCTTCTCCTCCCTCCTCCTTCTCCCTCCTCCTCCTCCCTCTTCCTCCTCCCTCTTCCTCCTCCCTCTTCCTTCTCCCTCCGCCTCCTCCCTCCTCCTACTCCCTCCTCCTCCCTCCTCCTCCCTCTCCCTCCTCCTCCCTCTCCTCCTCCTGCTCCGTCTCCTCCTGCGTTCTCCTCCTCCCTCCTTCTCCCTCCTCCTCCCTCTTCCTCCTCCCTCCTCCTCGCCTCCTCCTCCACCCTACTCCTCCCTCCTCCTCCTAATCCCTCCTCCCTCCTATTCCTCCCTACTCCTCCTGTCTCCTCCCTCCTCCTCCCTCCTCTTCCCTCCTCCACCTCCCTCTTCCTCCTCCCTCCTCCATTTACCCAAGACAGACAGACAGTCAGACAGATAGTCGGGAACGGGAACTTATATGACTACTTATATGAATTAAATTAGATGCTCCCCCACCAGGAGTTGGGCGATGCCGGGCTGGGTCAGACAGACAGACAGATAGATAGTCGGAACGGGAACTTATATGACTACTTATATGAATTAAATGAGATGCTCCCCATCAGGGTCTGGGCGCAGACGGGCCGGGTCAGACAGACAGACAGACAGATAGACAGACAGACAGACAGACAGATAGTCGGTAACGGGAACGAGAACTTATATGACTACTTATATGAATTAAATGAGATGCTCCCCACCAGGTTCTGGGCGAAGCCGGGCCGGGTCAGCTAGTATATATATATATATATATATATATATATATATATATATATATATATATATATATATATATATATATATATATATATATATATCATCAATGAAGAACTTACCTTCTCACAGAATTCCACAGTTCCACAAAATGAATTCACTGTTACGTTAACACATAATAGTTACATCATTCCATGTGGCTAAGCACTACGTGTTCTCTTTACTTAGTACTAAGCACATCACTGTCTGAATCTCCAACTCACAACTTACCTGGCTATCCAACAGTTCTTCCAGCTTCAGCTACTCACTGACTGTCAGCGTGTTGTATGTCTAGGTATCTGAGTTCGGGCTCATACAGGCAACAATAACTCAGTTAGCTATAATATCTAACATTTATTGTATTTCAATATACAGTGCGTTGGCGCAGTGGGTTTAACAAGCCTGCACTGAATCGCATATCACAGAGGTTTAACATCATCACACACTTTAACATCATCAAACATTCTAAGCATACTATCTAGCATAAGTCTATAAACCCCACATGGGTCTAAACTATAGAGTCTAAACTATTGAGTCCCTCTAAGGCAGGCCCTGTTGCCTCTTCGATGTCCCGTCTCTCTCTGCCGATCCACACGTGTCGCAATCCGACACGGGTGGTAACTCTGTTCGAGTTCCTCGTGGACCCCGCAATAGGCGGGCCACATTAGTGTCCACGGGACAGTGGACTCACTGACCAGTCCTTCGAGAAGGTTCTGGAATACTCTGGCCTTCGAGGGTCTTACTTCTTTCCCTTTGGGCGGGAGTTGTAGCCCTTGGCTAACTAATGTTAGTTTACCAGATAATATGACTAAGGTGAGGCTGTGACAGGATTCCCCCTCTCCCCTGATTGGATGGGTTGTTATAGGGTAATTAGTTCTGCACTAATTCTGTCACAGAATCACATAAGGATGGTATATGTAGTTTGGTGGACAGTAACTTGGTAACCTACATACTGGCATCAACACTCATGTATTCTCCCATACACCACTTCTCTGATTTGGTGAAGAGATCTCTCTCTCTCTCTCCTGTGTCCTTAACAATGCTTATCCGACCGAAGTTACGTGACGTTTACTAGTTGTGTTTACAACCCGTCCTTCTCATAGTATCCCACTGATACCAAGATAATTAACCTCTGTTTTAAAGAGGATTAACAAGACAAAAGTCTTGGCTAATTAAGTGCACCTTCAAATCTTGTTCAGTGTGTGCATTTCCATACACTTTTACTCTCGTATGTTGTATAATGCTAAATATGTAGTTACGTTGTTATTTTATCCCATCTGACTACATGTGTCCATGTTGGCTTGTTAGTGTGTTTACTAATAAGTTGATGTTACTAATAAAGTGACTGCATTTTAATTGATAGTGTTCAGTTTTTAGTTTTGTGTAAATGTGTGCTGAATGTGTGGCTTATTTCCAAGCGTCACGAGTTGGGATATCCTTAATCATGAATTACCCACTGTGTGCAATACATGATCAGGTATTCCAAGCAGTGGTGCTTAGATGTAGTATCCTAACTGCTAACTAAGAGTACTAAACTAAATGCTAAACATGTATCAATAAATTAGACAAGTAGTACAATTTACATGAAAGACGCAGACAAATTAAAATAAATACGTTTTGCGTACAATTTGTCCGCTCAGTATATCGCTCTCTCATTTAATTCTTTCACACAGCCATTCACACTTCTTTCATTCAAAATAGTATTTGGTTAAAATATATAAGTAAAGTTGAGGTAAGTGTTATTTCCCTTAGAAAAAATGGAATAGGCGATATTTTCCCTTTAAGATAATACGTACTTTTTGTACGATGATTCAAAAATGGTTTATAATTTACATAGAGAAAATGGCATAGGCAGGTTATTTAACCTATGAATGGAAATACCTGTAATAATATAGTAGAAAATGTACAAATTACAGGTTAACACATTTTATATACACAATAATATAATATACTAGCTGACCCTGCCCGGCTTCGCCCAGAACCTGGTGGGGAACATCTCATTTAATTCATATAAGTAGTCATATAAGTTCTCGTTCCCGTTACCGACTATCTGTCTGTCTGTCTGTCTGTCTGTCTATCTGTCTGTCTGTCTGTCTGACCCGGCCCGTCTGCGCCCAGACCCTGATGGGGAGCATCTCATTTAATTCATATAAGTAGTCATATAAGTTCCCGTTCCGACTATCTATCTGTCTGTCTGTCTGACCCAGCCCGGCATCGCCCAACTCCTGGTGGGGGAGCATCTAATTTAATTCATATAAGTAGTCATATAAGTTCCCGTTCCCGACTATCTGTCTGACTGTCTGTCTGTCTTGGGTAAATGGAGGAGGGAGGAGGAAGAGGGAGGTGGAGGAGGGAAGAGGAGGGAGGAGGAGGGAGGAGACAGGAGGAGTAGGGAGGAATAGGAGTGAGGAGGGATTAGGAGGAGGAGGGAGGAGTAGGGTGGAGGAGGAGGCGAGGAGGAGGGAGGAGGAAGAGGGAGGAGGAGGGAGAAGGAGGGAGGAGGAGAACGCAGGAGGAGACGGAGCAGGAGGAGGAGAGGGAGGAGGAGGGAGAGGGAGGAGGAGGGAGGAGGAGGGAGTAGGAGGAGGGAGGAGGCGGAGGGAGAAGGAAGAGGGAGGAGGAAGAGGGAGGAGGAAGAGGGAGGAGGAGGAGGGAGAAGGAGGAGGGAGGAGAAGGAGGAGGAGGAGGGAAGAGGAGGAGGGGAGGAGGAGGAGGGAGGATGAGGAATGTGAAGGGAGGAGGAGGGAGGAGGGAGGAGGTAGAGGGAGGAGGAGGAGAGGGAGGAGAGGAAGGAGGAGGGGGAGGAGGGAGGCGGAGGGAGGAAGAAGGAGGAGGAGGGAGAAGGAGGGATGAGGAGGAGGAGGGAGGAGGAGGAAGAGGGAGGAGGAGGAATGTGAAGGGAGGAGGAGGAGGAGGTAGAGGGAGGAGGGAGAGAGGAGGAGGAGGTAGAGGGAGAAGAAGGGAGGAGGAGGAGGGAGGAGGCGGAGAGGGAGGAGGAGGAAGGAGGAGGGGGAGGAGGGAGGAGGAGGAGGGAGGAAGAAGGAGGAGGAGGGAGGAGGAGTGATGAGGAGGAGGGAGGAGGAGAGAGGAGGAGGAAGGAGGAGGGAGGAGGAGGAATGTGAAGGGAGGAGGAGGGAGGAGGTAGAGGGAGGAGGAGGAGGAGGAGGAGGAGTGAGGAGGAGGAGATGGAGGAGGAGGAAGGAGGAGGGGGAGGAGGGAGGAGGAGGGAGGAAGAAGGAGGAGGAGAGAGGAGGAGGAAGGAGGAGGTAGGAGGAGGAGGAAGAGGAATGAGAAGGAAGGAGGAGGAAGAAGGAGGAGGAAGAGGGAGGAGAAGGATGGAGGAGGGAGAGGGAGGAAGAGGGAGGAGGAGGAAGGAGGAGGAAGAGGGAGGAGGAGGAAGAGGGAGGAGGAGGATGGAGGAGGGAGAGGGAGGAGGGGAAGAGGAAGAGGGTAGGATGAGGAGGAGGGGAGAGGAGGAAAAGAAGGGAGAAGGAGGGAGGAGGAGAAGGAGGAGGAGGGGAGAGGAGGAGGAGGGAGGAGGCAGAGGGAGAAGAAGGAAGGAGGAGGAGGAAGGAGGGAGAGGAAGGAGGAGAATGAGGAGGGGAGGAATGAAAGGGAGGTGGAAGAGGAGGAGGAGGGAGGAGGAAAGAGGTAGGGGGAGGAGGAGATAGAGGGAGGAGGAGGAGGAAGGAAAGGGAGGAGGAAGAGGAGGAGAAGGGAGGAGGAGGGTGGAGGGAGGAGGAGGAGGTAGAGGGAGGAGGAGGTAGGAGGAGGAGGAAGAGGGAAGAGGGAGAAGGGAGAAGGAGGAGGGAGGATGATGAGGGAGAAGGAGGCAGGAGGAGGGAGGCAGGAGGAGGAGGAGGGATGAGGAGGGAGAGGGAGGAGGAGGGAAGATGAGGGAGGAGGCGGAGGAGGCGGAGGGAGGAGGATGGAAGAGGATGGAGGAGGAAGGGAGAAGGAAGAGGGAGAAGGAGGAGGGAGGAGGGAGATTGAGGAGGAAGAGGAGGAGGGTGGAGGGAGGAGATAGAGGGAGGAGGAGGGAGGAGAAGAGAGGAGGAGAGAGTTCGCCATTCCGAATTCATACTCGTCTAGTTATTCCCTTCTACACGACTTCCTTACACATAAAAAGATGAATTGTTATTGATATTGCCGTGGCATGGAGGAATATCAGCAGCAGAGTTAATCCAAAAAACCAAAGACTGAGATCTACGGAGAGCCATGAACGCCTACGCCAGCCGGCACGGCACTTGATGATGATGATTGCCGTGTGACGATTCTGTGTAGTCACGTCATTTTCTTCCCTTTCCCTAGCGTTTTGGTTCGGGGATTCTTTCATCATCATCATCATATATTTACGTACGTATTTTGGGAGGGGGAGGAGGGAGGAGGAAGAAGAAGAAAAAAAAACTATGACAGTTGGCAGCTCTGGAATGAAAGGAAGGCGTGTAGAAAATTTCATCTCAATCGGATGGGCCGTTCGCGAGCGTATAAAGGACATACGGACATACGGACATACATACATACATACAGACAGACAGACAGACGGAGATCCTAATTTATATATAAGATATTCAATACTAAATTAATTAATTAACTAAGTAACTAAATCCAACGATGATGTGCGCGTTGTCCTCCTGTTGTTAGCGTATCGTGCCATGGATGTTAATAGTTAGTATGGCTGTCTCTTGAGTGTTGTCGTTGATGTAGTTCTATTTCGGCTGTTTGCAAAGTCTATTAGCCACAGCAAGTATGGAACGTTCTCAATGTCCAGTATAAGTGTTCTTCATGTTTTCGTGATCAATGTCAGTTCACTAGATGGAATCATTTCATAGTTAATGTTTCTTGCTCGGATTGGTCTTAGAGCTTTGATAGATGGTCGTATAGTTCTCAACATTTCACGTTTGTGGGTGTTTTAAGTAACCTATTCACTGAGGTGTTATTACTTTTAGCTGAAAGTTCTCTAGCAGGTGTAGAGTTACACTGTTATATGGTACGGAATAAAATATCACAATATCTGGTATGGCGAATGGTAAATGTGCCAAATGTTATTCTTCTGGCGCATTCGTCTGCCGCGATAAAATATCAGCTATAATGTTATCAGTGCCTCTGATATGGCGGATTTCGAAGTCGAAATTTTGAAGAAGAAGAGACCATCTTTGTAAACGATGGTTTTTGGGAACACCTTTCTTCAGTACCAACAATGGCGAATTGTCGGTGAGTACAACGAAGTGGGCACCTAAGAGGAACTTAGACAATCTGAGGAAACAGAATAATAGACTCAATGCCTCCAATTCCACTGTAGAGTAACGGGTCTCTGCTTTCTTCAGCTTATGGCTTACGTAGAGAATTGGGTGTCTCACTCCATCCACTTCTTGCATTAAACATCCTCCAATTGCGATAGCACTCGATTCTGTGGTCAAAATAAAGGGTAAATCTATGTTTGGTAAACGTAAAACTGGTGGATTAGAAAAAATACGTTTCAATCTGCATATTGCATCCTCTAAGCTGGTACTTTTACAAACTTTTGATGGATGATCTTTTGTTAACATATTCGAAAACACTGATGTAAGTTCTGCCCAATTTGGTATAAATTTAGAATAGTAGTTTATAAGACCTAATAAACTTCTTATTTGCTTCTTTGTGGTAGGAACTTCTAGATTGAGAATCTTCGAAACAATTTTCTCATCTGTTAGCAGTTTGCCTTCAGAAATTCTATGACCAAGGAAGTCTATTTGTTTATTGCCTATTTCAACCTTGGAAGGTTTGATAGTAAGACCGAAAAGAAAGATTTGGTTGAAGACTTGTTTGAGTGTAAGTAAGTGAGAAGTTATATTAGAAGAATGAATGCAAATATCATCAATATAAGCTTGGACATCTTTAATTCCGTGCAATAGCAATCTAGTTAACCTCACAAATGTGGCGGAAGCGTTTTTCAGACCAAATGGAAGATATCTCCATTCGTACAAACCGAGAGGTGTGGCGAATGCTGTTTTATGTCTAGAAGCAGAGTCTAGTGGTACTTGCCAATAACCTTTCGCTAAATCAACCTTTGAAAATAAGGATGATTGAGACATGTTCAAAATAAGGTCTTCACAGCTATTCATCGGCTCCGCATCCGTGGTGGTTATTGTATTTAACCTTCGATAATCGATGCACAAACGAATTGTTTGGTCCTTCTTTTTCACCAGAACAATCGGTGAAGAATATTGAGACATAGATTTCTGAATTATCCTATTTTTCTCTAAATCCAAAATTTCCTTGTCTAAATTTGCTCTATAATGCAGAGGAATAGAATATGGTCTACATTTGACCGGTGTCAGATCTGTCAACACAATTGAATGTGTTATTTTGTCAGTCCGTCCAGGTTTGTTAGAGAAGATAGATTTATACTCGTTAAGGAGAGTCAAAATGTCTTGTCGCTGCTGTTGTGTCAAAGTGTCAGAGATTTGTATGTCCTTTATACTACCGTCGTCATTCATAATCGGTACTGGGATTTCAGTATTGTCTACGTCTGTCTGGTTTATCACAGATGCTACTGTTTGTAAATTGTCCTCAATGTCATTGTCGTCGTCGTCGAGATTAATCGTTGTCAATATGTCGTCAAATTGGTCGTCGCTGTCGTTATCACATATTGTCGGTAATGTACATATGTCTTCGTCGTCTTTGTTGTCGTAAGAGTGCGTCGTTAACGATGCTTCGTTTGTCGAGTTGTCACTCAGTTGGGTCACTGTCGTTTCGTTTCTGTCATCCGTTAGTTGCGTCTGCTCACTCGTGTCAGTGTCCTGTCTAGCATAGTATGGTTTTAACATGTTTACATTGAATATTTTCATCTTTCCATTTAACGAAATTTCGTAATCCACTTCCGAAATTCTTCTAACAATTTTAAAAGGTCCCTGCCAAGAGGTTGATAGTAAATCTCTCTTGTCAGGTAGCAGTAGTAAAATATCCTGACCTGGTTTTAATACAATTGTTTTTGCACCTTTGTTGGCATACTGCCTGTACCTAAAACCTTTCTTCTGTAGTGATGTTCTGGCCAGTATACAGGAACGTATGATTTTGTCTCTGGTGTCAGTGACCAAATCATAGGTGGAAATGGGTAGTTGGATATTTACAGGTTGTGATATGATATCTTTGTAAATAGTGAGAGGTCCTCTTGGGTTCGCTCCATACATCAATTCGAAGGGAGAGAACCCTGTGCTTGACTGCGGGACTTCTCTATATGCGAACAGCACCGTTGGGAGAAGTATATCCCAATCGGCTGGATTTTCAGCTGTTACTTTGGATAGCATATGTTTCAGGTCCCCATTTAGTTTTTCGCAGATACCATTTGCGGCCGGTCGATAGGGACTGGTGAAACATTGCTTTATGCCTAGTAACTTAGTTACCGATTGAGTGGCATTGGATATGAACTGGGTTCCCCTATCTGAGATTATTTTCTCCGGAAAGCCAAAACGAAAGAATATATTTAACAATATGCCCGTCACATCCTTAGAGGAGATAGAAATTAACGGAAGCATTTCTGGCCATCTCGTACATAGATCGATAAGAGTAAAAATATATCTATTCCCTTTACTTGAGATGTGATTCAATGGACCTACAAGGTCAACTGCCACGATTTGGAATGGCCTCGAGGCAGTTGTGGTGGATTGGACTTCTGCCGTAGGGTTTTTCCCCTTTTTCACAAGTTTCTGACATATATCACATGATCTACAATAGGTTTTTATGTCTTGGCAAAATTTCGGCCAATAAAACTGGGTCATGACCCTAGCTCTTGTTTTTTTCATACCCCATATGACCTCCAATTGGTGAATCATGGGCTATTTTTAGAACTTTCTCTCGATGTGCTTGTGGTAACACTACTTGCTGTATTGTGGACTGATCTCTAGTGTATAATCTAGTCAACACATTGTTGTTTAATGTAAATGACCACGATGCGTTTTTAGATAATTTTGGTTTAAGTCCTACTAACCTAAAATATGGTGAAAGTGTAGGATCTGATTTTTGTTCATCTCCAAAATTAGTGCTGGTAGTGTTTGGTGCTGCAATATCTAGTGACTCCTGCAGTTGGTCGGTGTGAGTTTTGCGAGTTGTCTGTCGTGTTATTGCATTCGTGTGTTGTGTGTGTTGTTGCACATCTACAGGCTTGGTACTTGGTAGATCGGTGGCATCCTCAATTCGAGGTTTTAAATTGGTCGTATCATTGGCAGATTCGACCGCCCCTGCATCATACACCTCGGTGAATTCTTTCTGAATCACTTCATTGGTTGTCTCCCTTGTCCTTTTGGCAGATTGAGACAAGCATGAATGGTGTTTCTCTTTCGGATCGCTGTTTGGGTGTTGTATACCGTTCTTTCGCTCCCAATCTCTGATTTCCTTTTCAGAGCAAGGTCGTATGTTGGGCAGGTTCCCAAGTATAACATCAGCGACCGGATTTTCTAGGGCAGCGCACAATACTAGTCCTGGTATGAACGGTGTTCGAATTTCGACAAGAGCAAGGGGGTATTTTTCTATAGTGCCTGAGAATGTGCGACAAGTTACGTGTTTGTGTGTGTAGTCTTTGTCGTTGATTAATGTTTTCTTAATCCCACAGAGCGTTGCGCCGGAATCACGAATTAATGTGCACTTTTTGTTATTTACAAACCCTGTTGAAAAATTAAGCTTGCCTGTAGAAGATAAGGCAGCATTGGCTGTTTCATTTGAAATAGGGATAGTGTGGCCACATAGTAATGTTGTGTCAAGTTGGAATTTCGTACAGGTGTTACAATTACTGTCTGTAATGGTGTCAATAATGTGCACTGCATTTCCTAGCTCACTCAAACTTACGTTTTAGTAATTTTCGGCCTTCACAAAAGCGACTATAATGCCCAAAGCTGCTGCAAAAATAGTATTTGACCGCTCTCTGGTACGAATTTCTTTTGTTTTTCTGCTTCTCCACAATCATTTTAAGATGATGAGGATAGTTAGGCGATTTATCGCACATAGAGTATTGTTCGTGAGTCAAACTACAATATTGGCACTTAACTGGCTTCCTGACATTTGAACGTGGTTTAAACTTGTTTTCAGTTGGTTTCGAGTATTTAGTGTTGACCACTGCTGCTGTTTCGTTCTGACCTAGGTTTAATTGGAAAATATCTCTGTTCGCTGTGAAAAATGCGTTCCCCTTTGTCTCTACATCCTGAATACTCCTACAGTCCATTTGTTTCAAAAACTTAGCAAAAGGTGTGGGGATTGTACTAACTATTTTATCAATAATAATGAGTTCTTTTAGTTTGTCATGGCTATTGTTAGTTTTAGCCGAGTTAATCCACTTTGTGCACACATCCTGAACTGTCGATACGTAATCTATGAAGGTTTGATTTGGTTGAGGGAATAATTTAGCGAACTGTTGTTGGTAACCTGCAGTATCTAAAGAGAAATGTTGGAGAATGCGTTGTTTTAAGTAGTCATAATCCTTTCTCATTTCCTGTGGCACTGTCTCTATTACTTTCAAAGGTCCCAGAGCTAAGTTTCTCATTAAAATAAATGACCAATCTGATTTTATGATCTTATGGTAGGACATTAGACACTCAAAATTTTCCAGGTATGCACTGATGGAATCTCCTGAGCAGAAAGCTTTCACGAGACCTTTATACTTATTATATTTCTGTTCTTCCTCTTTGCTTCTTAGTTTATTTACAGATATTTCTACGTTGGAATCAAGCTCCATCTGTTTTAATTTTATTTGTGTATCGGCATTCAATTGGGCTTGTTTGGCCGCCGCCTCAAGCTCTAATTGTTTCTCTTGAGCATGTAATTGCATTTTCTTCTCTTCAGATTGTAGTTGCATCTGCATCTGTATCTTCTTTTCTTCTGCCTGACTTTGCCTCTGTTTTTCTTCTCGTTCTATTGCTCTTTCTTCACGGGCAATGTTCTCTGCGTGCGTCTTCTGTGCCCATTCTGACAGTTTCTCTTCTTTATAACCTAATTTAATACCTTGCTCAATACATTTATCTAAAGTAGACATGTTGACTTTTACTTGTTGGTAATTTTACTGAAGTTAAATCCCTTAGAAAAATGTTGGGGAGTAGAAAATTTAGTTATCTTCCTTAATTATTATATGCGCAAATCCAAATGCAAAGTTATGTTGGTTACAAGGTCATGAATATACATACAAATCAATGCAAAGCAAAATGATACATGGATGGATGGTGATAAGTACCGCTTAGGGTTGCAATGGGCATGATGTGAAACTTATCTTATGATCCCAGAACTTGTGAATGTTGTCTTGTACTTTCGCCACTGTTGGATAGTTCACATAGGTTACACACCACACAAAAAGCCTCACAATTCGCGGAACAATCTGCTCGTAGAATGAGAAAACATTCGTAACAGTCAAAAAATGTTACAGTTATGTCAAAATAGTTTATAGTATTAACATCATTGAGAGACTAACTGCAGAGGGACTCATATTAATACTAGTTGATCGCTAGATAGGTGCACATTTGTTAAATTTCTTCAAACAACAATTTGATATGATTAATTTACTATTTTACTTGGCAATCAATAGCCGTTTATATGTAAAGCTTATGCCAAAACCGGAGCCTAGCACCCAAAAAGCCTGTCAGCGTGTTGTATGTCTAGGTATCTGAGCTCGGGCTCATACAGGCAACAATAACTCAGTTAGCTATAATATCTAACATTTATTGTATTTCAATATACAGTGCGTTGGCGCAGTGGGTTTAACAAGCCTGCACTGAATCGCATATCACAGAGGTTTAACATCATCACACACTTTAACATCATCAAACATTCTAAGCATACTATCTAGCATAAGTCTATAAACCCCACATGGGTCTAAACTATAGAGTCTAAACTATTGAGTCCCTCTAAGGCAGGCCCTGTTGCCTCTTCGATGTCCCGTCTCTCTCTGCCGATCCACACGTGTCGCAATCCGACACGGGTGGTAACTCTGTTCGAGTTCCTCGTGGACCCCGCAATAGGCGGGCCACATTAGTGTCCACGGGACAGTGGACTCACTGACCAGTCCTTCGAGAAGGTTCTGGAATACTCTGGCCTTCGAGGGTCTTACTTCTTTCCCTTTGGGCGGGAGTTGTAGCCCTTGGCTAACTAATGTTAGTTTACCAGATAATATGACTAAGGTGAGGCTGTGACACTGACCTAAGTTAGGTTCATATCATACACTAGTAACTGTGCCCTATTATAGAACAGCAACATAGTATATGCCACGATTTGCCACACATGGTTAATAATAGTTGAACACAATACGCCAATATCGCAGGCCTACATTTCAAGCAGTTACCGCAAGTACACACGCTTGTCAACAAACGCGACACTCGCAGGTGTAGATCGGCCTAGATTCTCAACTACGTTATCGATCGGTTTCTCATTAGAGATGCAAAGACAACCGCATATTTAATGAGATTAGAACGATGGCGTTTTGTGATCAATTACAAAGTTAAATTAATTAACCAAGTAAATACCCGAATTCACGGAACCAAACTCCAGTCAGCTACCAGAACTGTTCATGGGCAAGCATGCCGTAATGTGATAACAGTCAGCTGCAACTTGGTTGGGGTGAGACGCTATACAATTGGCCTAACAGAGCCATGCGTCCTCACGCCTTGAGAGGTAGAAAGTGAATGACACTTCCAGCCGCATTGCTCCTTGCGTGCGTACCGAAGCGAACGAGAAACGAGTGCTTCTTGCTGCAAGTCAACTTCACGGACAACATTCATTCCACGTACTAGAATTTCCAGATTCTTCTGCACGAGAATTTGATGGAGCACCCAGCCACTCTGGTCACTCAAATCCAGGTGCTTCGAGAAGATTCTAGACGGAAAATCCCATCGACCTCCCCCAGGCTATAAATAACCGGGAAAGTCCCTGATGACGCGCCGAATCTAGCCGAAACCTAATGGACAAAAGACAGATGAAGCGTCGTTTCGTCACACGTGGCCAAAAAATTATGACTATCTTCGTCTAATTTCTCTAATCAGTTTACGGTTTTTATTTGTTTCTTGTAGGGTTTGGTCATCGGTTTTTCCGTCTGTCTATCATATTCTTTGCATTTCCCTTAGAAAACACATTACCACAGCTATTATATGTTTTTCACCTTGTCTGCTCATTGTCCACGCTTCACATTCATACACAACACAGGTTCTAAGTAGCACCTCAACACTCTTTTTCTCGTAGCAAATGACAGCTTTTTATTGGTCAGTATGCTTTCCATCTTTCAGAAGGCTATGTTCGCCATGGCGATTCCTGTTCTAATCTCTTCAAGGCCTCTCCAGTCAGATGTTGTGACTGTTCCGAGATAATTTTACTGATTCACATGTTTAAGAACATTCTCATTTACTTGTATATTGCGTTGTGGTATTTCCTTTTACTAGTGACGACCATAATCTGTGTCTTCTCTCACTATAGCGAAATAACAATAAGAGAAATCAAATATAAGCCAGGGATACTAATCGGAGGTTACAATATTAACAATCCACGCTATGCAGTTTTGATGGCGGAAAATTATAAAAGATGCCTACAACAATTGTTGGGAACTATGGTAAAAGAGAGTGTATAGACAGGACTGTCCATATAAATCAAGAAAACAGCAACAATGGTTTTATCAAAGAAAAAGGTGAGTTCAAAATGTAAAATGACAATAGAAGGGAAATTGCTTAAACAAGCGGAAAAGTTTAAACACCTAGGGGAAATAATAGTATCAGATGGAAGATGCACAATAAAGATTAAGAACAGTATAGGCAAGCAAAAGCTGTATTTCAGAAAATGAAAAGTATATGCATTAAATCACTATCATTTACTGTAAGAAGGAGAGTACTGAAACGATATATAGAGCCTATTTTGCTGTATGTCAGTAAATCTTGGAAAGTAAATGAACAAATTAGAAAGGCCTTGGAAGCTACAGAGATGTATGTTCTGAGATGAATGTCGCGATTACTTGATCTGTCAAACTAATTAACAACGATTGCCTGAGAGAGGCCAATGAAACTAGAATGTTATACACAACAATAAAAAGGAGATATATGGCTGTCTTCGGTCATGTGATGAGAAGAGAGACACTGGAGAATATTGTGATAACTGGATAGATCAAGGGGAAGAGAGACAGATGCAGACCAATAGATGCTGGATGGACTGAGACAGTGGCATGTAGGAATATCATCAGCAGAGTTAATCCAGAACATCAGAGACCGCGATCTATGGAGAGACATGAATGGCCACGCCAACCGGCAGGAAACTTGATAATGAAGATGATGATGATGATGATGTGCTTTACAGAATGTTGCAGCCAACCCCAGCAATCTTGGCTATTTATGATTACAAAGCAAGTTTACGTTTAGTAGAGTGCCATTGCTTTCTGAACGACCGGCACTAATACCATTACATGAAAACCAATACAACGCGGTCCACTTCCAAATGGGTCGCAGCGGTATGCGGGATTACGAATTGCTTTCGTAACCACTTTCGCCACAGGACTGGCAACTCAACATATACTAGTATCATACTAACTTGTTATCCCGGATGATAGTTGCATAATGATGTGGAAGTGTGTAGAAAGCAAGCAGAGGCCACACCCAGCCAAGAGCACCACAATAAATTCCAGCACGCAAAGGCCAGATTTCAAAGGGTCAAGCTGCAGGCTAGACGGAAAAGTTGGCAGGAGAAAACGGAGTTTCTGAACTTTGAAAGAGACACAAGGAAATTGTGGAAGCTAATAAAACAACTTAACGATGAGGGCACAGGGATAAACTCAAAAATTGCACTACATAAAGATGGAAACATCTTAACAAGAAAGCAAGCAGCTGACCATTTTGCGGACTCATTCTTACAAGATAACAATATCAAAATTAGTCCAGAGAAACAACAAGAGATTTGAGAGAAACGGCAACATACAGGACAGAAGGAAATAGTGCATGAGGTTCTGGAGGCACCCATCACAATCAGCGAACTGGAGCTAGCCATATCAAAACTGAAAATGAGAAAGTCACCAGGAGCTGATGGTATCTCCTATGAAATGATCAGGAACCTAGGAACAGAGGCCAAAGCAAAGTTGTTGCAGATCTTCAATAACAGCTGGACCTTAGGCAGTGTTCCACAAGCTTGGAGAGAAGCAATCATGATACCCCTCCTAAAATCAAGGAAAGATAGTTCCATTGCCTCTAGCTACAGACTAATTAGCCTCACCAGCTGTCTCTGCAGAACATTGGAGCGCATCATCAATCACAGACTGCAGTGGTACATTGAAAGTGAAAACATCCTTGTGCCACAGCAGGCTGGCTTTAGGCAGTGCTACTCTACGTAAGATCAGACAACCGACCTCTCTCAAGAAATTGAGGATACATTCCAAGAGAAGAAGCTGGTGCTTGCGTCATGGATAGATCTGAAGAAAGCCTTTGACAAAGTCTGGAAAGAAGGTCTGATGAATAAACTGAGAAACTGCAAAGTCAATGGAAGAATGTACAAATTGGCGAAAGCTTACTTGCACAACAGAAGAGCCCGAGTACAGATAGACGGACCCAAGAGCAAGAAAGTACAACTGCGTCACGGTGTTCCCCAGGAAGGAGTTTTGTCCCCTACACTTTTTCTAATTTTCATCAATGATCTTGTTGCTAATCTAAGGCATAGAATTCAAAAACCACACTACAAGAGCTGGACAAGGTGCAAAATCAAGCATTTAGAATCACAACAGGAGGGATGAGATCAACCCCTATAGTGGCAATGGAGAAGACGGAGAGGACACAAGCACTGAGAGAGCGCAGAGATACGAAAACGCTAATACAAGCAGAAATGTTCCTCAGCTTGCCAGGCGACCCTATGAAGAACAGAATTGAAAACTTAGCTATGGGGCGGTTGAAAAGAAGTACTTTTATCTACCAGGCCAAACGAATCTGCAGAGAAACCACCGATCTGCCCACGGTTGGTATTCCCCTAACAACTATTCCAGAGCGAACCCCATGGAAAGATGAACATAGACTATCATTACAAATCGAGACAAAATTGAGAGGAATATTTGACAAGGAAGAACAGAACAGTGTGCAGCGCAGAACAGCCACTCCCAGCTTCCTTGATGAAGAATACCCACAGGACCTCTGGATCCGAGTCTACACAGATGGGTCAGCACAAAATGTTGTTCGAAATGGAGGAGCGGGAGTGTACATAGAATACCCAAATAATACCAGGGACACAGCCAGGGTACCGACAGGTAAGTACTGCCATAACTATGATGCTGAAATTGAGGCAATCCAGATAGCAGAGAAATTACTAAATACCAGCAATAGTACACAACCTGTGATGCTATTGAAAGATGCAAAATCAGTACGAGGCGCTCCTGTATGGGAAATCGCCAGTACTAAGGACACTACTTTCTGAGCTTAGCAGTCAGCTTAAAGTCACCATACAATGGATACCATCCCACTGTGGAGTTCCCGGAAACGACAGAGCTGATCAATTGATTAAGGAAGGAGCCAAAGAAGAACAGCCTGATGTGGCCGTTACATACCACCAAAAGAAAAGAATGATCAGATCAGTCAGAAAGCTACCAAAACCTGCTCAAGATGACTACCACGTTATGGATAGACAAGAACAAGTCATTATTCTGCGCCTCAGAACAGGGCACAATAAATTATGCAACCACATGTATACAAAATTCAAGATTGGTGACTCAGCCATGTGCACATGTGGTTTGGCGTCGCAGACAGCAGAGCACATACTCCAAGACTGCCCAAACTACAACATATGCAGGCGAACCTTCTGGCCTAGAGAGACAACAGTGGAAGATAAACTCTGTGGACCGCTGTGTGAGCTGAAAAAGACTGTTAGATTCATACAAGAGACAACATTGCAGTTATAGACACATTTCAAGCGAACGAAAGAGGAAGAGGAAGAAGAAGAATCCCGGATGATGGTGACGACGACGACTATGATGAAGATGAACGAACGAACGAACGAACGAACGAACAAACTTTATTTTCAAAGGGTTAAGAATTGGGCACGCAGGCCCGTCTAACATTCTGCCCTTCTATCACTCTCTTTCATACATTATTTCATTCACACATCATTCAAGGCTAACAGAGAACAACATCAATATAAAGGATATGCATTATAAAGGCATGGGCAAAATGCGAACATCAAAACTACACGACACAGTAATATTAGATAATGGTCTGACACTTGTTGTTAGCCATGTGGAATATACTGGCCTACCAAAAGGGGACTGACTGTTATACTAGGGTTTTGTTATTATTATTATTATCTCTATTATTAAGGGGGAAGGTAATCCATATTGAGATAGTGTTCGAATAATTTGCGATTATATGAAAAGGGATTGGTGATGTCTTTGATTTCTTGTGGAAGATTGTTCCACAGCTGAGCTGCAGAGTACGTTAAGCTTGTTTTGTATAAGTCAATCCTAGGCTTCAGAATGTGTAATATATTTAAACGTTTACTGTGTCTAGCATTATATTTAAACAATGGCCAAAGGTAATTTGGGGCATTCCGATGCAGGATTTTGTGAATTAGTTTAGCTTTATTGAAAAGCAGGCGTTTACGGAGTGGTAGTAACTGAAGGCGTTTATACAGGCTAGGATTGTCAGTTAAATGTTTGCTATAAATTAGACTCATGGCCCGTTTCTGGAGTGAGTAAAGTCGCTTGGTGTTTGAATTAGAACAACCGTCCCAGATCGTAGAGCAGTAGTCAAAGTGTGTCTGTATATGAGAAGTATAGAATAGTTTCCTTGTGTCCTCATCAAGGAAGTTTTTAATTTTGGCGAGTTGGTAGACTTTTTTCGCTGTTTGTTTAATGAGCACTTGAACGTGGGAATTAAAGGTTAGGTTTCTATCAATGATTAGGACTAATGTTTTGTGCTCAATTACACTTTCTACTGGCATGTTATCGATGTGAAGTTGAAGTGTTGTGTGTGAGCTTAGAGTCTGAAGTCTTTGTCTGGTTGATAATAACATTGCTTTTGTTTTAGTGATGTTAATTTGCATACGGTTTGAATAGCTCCACCTAACTACATCATTTAATTCTTGTTGTAAAGACGACTCAAGTAAAATACCGTTTTCAGCGTCAGCGATGATGATGATAAAGATGGTTATGATAATGGTGACGATGATGTGATGATGAAGATGATGATGATGATGTTGATGATGATGATGATGATGATGATGATGATGGTGGTGGTGGTGGTGGTGACTGCTGGTCGCAATAATGATGATAACTGAACATTATTTTCCATAATTGTGTAATAGATCATCCGATATCACACTAGACTAATTAGTTAGTTTAGTTAGTTTATTCGACGGATCAACATCACGGCACACGTGTGTAACCCGTACGCGCTCCGTTCTACTTCTAACTAAAGCCTGTCACGAGACTACACACATAGAACTGCCATCGTCTGTCCACTTTTGTGTTGTCATAAACGCTATGAACGCCTTTAATAACGTGTCCATCGGGTACATAAAACCTCATATCCCGGCCCCAGTCGTTGACGAAATCGGTGTAGTAACAATTCCTGGTCACCTTCCTGTAAACGCTGCAGCACTGGAACATGAAAGGCCTGTCCTCGTTTCCGTAGCTATCATACGTCCGCATCCCATTCAGAACCTTATCCCGTGGGCAAGAATAGCGCACCGGTTTCTGAGAGAAGCCGATGTAACCTGAAGCAAAAAGGAAACATGGCGGTGTTAAAATATTTGAATAACGAAGTTGGTTTCAATCGATTTTATGCAAACAGAAAGAGGTCGTGTTAAATTTGAAACTGACCGGCACCTTGCCGTCTTGACAGACGATTGTTTGTAAAATGGAGTTAAATCTCTCCATAGCTCAGGGCCCTGGCTGAATTTAGAGACCGTGTGTTGCCCATGCAGCATGATCCCTTTCTCAGCCTGCCTAGTTTACTCCAGAGGAAAGGTAACACTAATACAACAAGACAAGTTGCCGAAACTGCTGGATCAGCAAAGCAATGCCCTGACTGTGTGCCCTTCGGAGTTTCCATGCTAGACCAGTTGCCGACCAAGGCTTAGGGACTGATCTGCCCTGCCATAGCATTTAGTCTTTAGATTGCATTTCCTCGCACTAAGGTAAGGCTTGTACCCTCCCAATGGCACTCCTCCATACGAAGTCGTTGGCACAATGTGGGGTGTCGTGTGTGGTGAGCGCCGCCCAACATTCGGCGCTAACAGAAAGCAGGTAGTACCGTCTACTGTCATACGGCAGCTTAGTCATATCTGACTAAGATCTGACCAAAAGGTTAAAGTAACAATTTAAATATAATAGATAAAAGTAAGAATTACAACAGAGTAGGTTAAAGTAATAACTTAAATGTAATATGTTCAAGCCGTTCTCCGTGGCCAAAGGCTTGCGAACGCAGTTCGTGAACCGCTTACCAGGCGTTCGAAACGCAGCCGCAACGGATTTGTGCAGCAGACCGTGTCGCGTTGTGTTATAACGTGGTGGTATGGGAGCCGGTCGTTCAGAAAGTAATGGCAAACTACTGAAAGTAAAAAATTTGCCTAGTACATCAACAACAGCTGAAAAATGCTGGTGTAGACTGCAACGTCCTGCAAGGGATATTCATTCATTCATTCCGTAGCATGTCCTTTGCAGAACCTCGCTCCCATAACAATCTTCCGGAAAACCTCTCGATCATAAGCAAGATGTCCCGCATCTGATACACCCATCTGGAGATCATCCGCCACATCCTGCACCCATCTTCTCTTTGGCCTTCCTCTTCCTCTCTTCCCTGGCATATACCCTTCCATTATTGTTCTCTCCAAACTTTCGTGACGTTTCAAGTGACCAAAATATTTCAATTTTCTCTGTTTTATCGTCTTTAATAGCCAACCTTCTTCAATATTCAACTCTTGAAGTATGGATGCATTTGTTCTTTTCTTTACCCAAGATATTTTTAGAACCCGTCTATAACATTTATATTCAAAGGCGGTTATGCGCTGTTCAGCTTGTTTAGTGAGTGTCCATGTCTCACAGGCGTATGTTGCAATGGGAAAGATGCATGCTCTTAAAAATCTAATTTTTGTAGTTCAGACTGTCCCACTCCATAATTTATTCAGCTGTTTTAGTCTTTGAAGAGCAATTGATAGTCGTCGTTTAATTTCTTTCATTGTGTCACCGTTGTTGGTAATCAATGACCCAAGATATTCAAAATTTTCCACCACCTCTAATTTTTCCCCATTAATGTATATTTCTTTCTCCATGGTAGTTTTATCTGTATGCATTATTTTTGTTTTTGCTATGTTAAGATATAAGTTGTGATTTTCACTATTCAGTTGGGTTGAGGCTATTAGGTTTTCCATGCCATTCTGTGTTGTGGATAGTAACACTGTATCATCAGCATATCGAATCTCCGGTATGTCATGACCGCCGATATTTAGGGCATCATATAGCTCCCTGTTTATATCATCTCTTACATTTCTCATTATATTTTCGGCGTACAGGTTAAACAAATAGGGTGACAGCACGCAGCCCTGACGGACTCCTTGCTTGATGTCAAACCAATCTGATGCCTCGCCATCTATTCTAACTGCTGCTTGCAAGGGATATGCAACATTAAAAAAAAAATATGTCCAAGCAAGACTGGAATATATTAGGTTTAAGTAACAATCTTGAACTCCGTGGAGAAGGTGTTACGGACTCGATTCGTGATCCTGTATATCTGCGTTCAAAACACTGCTGCGCGCGATTTAGCAGCAGACCGCGTTGCGCTGGTTATTTACGAAATGGTATGGGTGCCGGTTGTTCAGAGAGAATGGCAACCTACTGAACGTAAACTTGACAAGACATCAACAACAGAAGAAAATGCTGGTGTTGACTGAAAACGTCCTGTAAAGGATATGCAACTAACAAAAGTAACAACTTAAATATAATAGGTTAAAGTAACAACTGTAACTGAGGAAGTTAAATTAGTAACTGGAATTGAATAGGTAATAACATAAATATTATAGATTCAAGTAACAACTAGAATAGAGTAGGTTACAGTAACAACTGGAATAGAGTAGGTTACAGTACCAACAGGAATGGAGTATGTTAGGTGACAATTGGAATAGAGTATGTTACAATTACATCTTAAATATAATAGATTATAGTTTGAACTTGAATATATTAGGTTAAAGTAACAACTAGAGTATAGTCTATTACAGTGACAACTGAAATAGAGTAGATTACTGTAACAATTGGAATATTGTAGGTTAAAGTAACAACTGGAGTATAGTAGGTTAAAGTAACAACTGGAGTATAGTAGGTTAAAGTAACAACTGGAGTATAGTAGGTTACAGTAACAACTGGAGTATAGTAGGTTACAGTAACAACTGGAGTATAGTAGGTTACAGTAACAACTGGAGTATAGTAGGTTAAAGTAACAACTGGAGTATAGTAGGTTACAGTAACAACTGGAGTATAGTAGGTTAAAGTAACAACTGGAGTATAGTAGGTTACAGTAACAACTGAAATAGAGTAGATTACAGTAACAATTGGAATATTGTAGGTTAAAGTAATAACTGGAGTATAGTAGGTTAAAGTAACAACTGGAGTATAGTAGGTTAAAGTAACAACTGGAGTATAGTAGGTTACAGTAACAACTGAAATAGAGTAGATTACAGTAACAATTGGAATATTGTAGTTTAAAGTAATAACTGGAGTATAGTAGGTTAAAGTAACAACTGGAGTATAGTAGGTTAAAGTAACAACTGGAGTATAGTAGGTTACAGTAACAACTGGAGTATAGTAGGTTACAGTAACAACTGGAGTATAGTAGGTTAAAGTAACAACTGGAGTATAGTAGGTTACAGTAACAACTGGAGTATAGTAGGTTAAAGTAACAACTGGAGTATAGTAGGTTACAGTAACAACTGAAGTATAGTAGGTTAAAGTAACAACTGGAGTATAGTAGGTTAAAGTAACAACTGGAGTATAGTAGGTTAAAGTAACAACTGGAGTATAGTAGGTTACAGTAACAACTGAAATAGAGTAGATTACAGTAACAATTGGAATATTGTGGTTTAAAGTAATAACTGGAGTATAGTAGGTTAAAGTAACAACTGGAGTATAGTAGGTTAAAGTAACAACTGGAGTATAGTAGGTTACAGTAACAACTGGAGTATAGTAGGTTACAGTAACAACTGGAGTATAGTAGGTTAAAGTAACAACTGGAGTATAGTATGTTACAGTAACAACTGGAGTATAGTAGGTTAAAGTAACAACTGGAGTATAGTAGGTTACAGTAACAACTGAAGTATAGTAGGTTAAAGTAACAACTGGAGTATAGTAGGTTACAGTAACAAATGGAGTATAGTAGGTTACAGTAACAACTGAAATAGAGTAGATTACAGTTATATCTCAAATATAATAGGTTCATGTAGTTACTGGAATAAAGTAGGTGAAAGTAACAATTTAAATAGAGTAGGTTAGAGTGTAATCTTGAATAGAATAAATTAAAGTAACAATATAAATAGATTAGACTGAAGTAACAATTGGAATATAGTAGGTTGAAATAAAAACTGGAATACAATATATAAAAGTAACAATTTAAATAGAGTAGGTTAAAGTAAAAAAAAAAACATGGAATAGAGAATGTTAAAGTAACAATTTAAATAGAGTGGGTTAAATACCAATTTAAATAGAGTAGGTTAAAGTAACAATTTAAATAGAGTAGGTTTAAGTAACAATTGAAATAGAGTAGGTTAAAGAAAAACTGGAATATAATATATCAAAATAACCATGTAAACATAATATGATAAAGTAACAACTTAAACAGAACAGGTTAAAGTAACAACTTATACACAATAGGTTAAATAACAACTTAAACAGAGTAGGTCAGAGTTTCCCAAACCACGGCCCGCGGGCCACTTGTGGCCCGCCAGCTGTCAGAAAATGGCACGCGATGCCTCATTATTTAATATAATATCCGAAAGGGGGAAGATGACGAATGGGCCCGAAAGGCTGCCGAACAGGCGCAGCAGGCGCAGTGGATGTCATGGGAAGCGGTGGTGCAGAGATCCATTACGTAGAATGAGATCTGGCGCATGGCACCACTGCGTCTAAGTTTCGTCGTCCGATCCCTCTACGATGACCTGCCATTAGCTGCCAACTTGGCCAAGTTGGGGACTCACCGACCCGTTCTGCCCCCTCTGTACGAAAGTCCAAATAGTCCAGACAGCGGAACACGTGCTGTCTGGTTGTAAGGTCGCCCTGACCCAAGGCAGGTTTACGTGGTGGCATAACAAGGTCCTTACTGAGTTGGTCGCCATAGCGGACGTAGCAAGAATGAGGGCGAACAGAGAGGGACGAGGCCGATGGAGATTTCCTTCGTCCGAGAAGGGCGCAAAGAAGGCAAAGCTGACGACCTGCCGCTTGCTACCGTGTTCGATGGTGCGAGGGACTGCGAACTGACCGTAGACCTAAAGGGCCTTGGCAAATACCTTCAGGTGAAATGAAGGTTTGATCGCGACCTGACATAATACTCAGCTCCTCGTCAGCCAAGCAGCTAACGCTGATTGAGATGACCGTCCCCTACGAGTCCAATATTGAGGAGCAACATGTGTACAAGTTAGCGAAGTACGATGACATGGTCGCAAGTCTTAGGCGGGAGGAGTACACCGTTAGGCTGTTCGCCCTCGAGGTAGGCTCTAGAGGTCTCGTCTCCCACTCCGTGTTTGATGGGCTGAAGCGAATGGGCATGAAAGGACAAGCAAGAGCTCGGGCCCAGAAACAACTGTTTGAGGCAGTCGAAAAGGCCTCGTGCTGGCTAGGGAACTGTCGGAATCCAGAGTGGAATGAGTTTCGAAACTAGTATGGTTAGAAGCGGTAAATGCAGTACCAACAATCTCTCAACCAAGACCACGAACTGCCAGCGTCTCATGTCAGATCTTTAGCCTTTCCTCCGAGCGTGGGTGGTGAGTCTGAGTGCGGTCAAACCATGCAAATGTCGGCCGAAGTCTTATCTCCATAACATAGCGGTAATCGTCAGTAAGTCGCATTCAGTCAACTGCAAAGACTAAGAGGTGGGTCAAAACATAAAGGAAGAACCGACTTCCTAAGAGAGTGCGGCGCCGTGAACGGGGTACGGAGAAGGAACACGGCAACGGTGACAAATGGAGGCAGCAAGACAGTGGCGGGGGAGGAAGTTGGCACCCCACGACCACACGTGCTAAGGGGCAAGCACAGGCTGCACGGGATCTCCCCACCGAGGGAGGGCTTGAGAGTGGACAATGTAACAACGAAGGGACAAACGTAACATCAGGGATAACTAATGTGACCGAACGGATCCACGGCAGGGGTAAGATGCCCGGAGTCATGACCTGGACGGGACCTCCCTCAGAGAGTATCAATAATTTAAAGGTCCGGAATACATGGGGAAGGTGGTTTACTTCTGACGATTATTTTAATAATTTTCAAAAATGCACTCGGAGCGCCCCGTCAGCTTGCAATATCCCAGTTTTGTCGACCAGTCAGAATGCGCAAGGCGCCATGTTGTCGACTGTTACAACTCTTTAGCAGAGTAGATAATATTATGTTGAAATTATATATTTTTTTTTCAAATAAAAATTTACCGTTAAAGCCTCTAAACTAAAAAAAATCTAAAATCAAACAAAGGTAAAAAGCGAAAATGTGAAGACTTTCCTTGTTGTGAATTCAACGAAGATTGGACGGAGAAATTTATGTTTATGCGTAGCCGTAGTGGTAAATCAATCAATCAATCAATCATGTGCCATGCCGGAAAGCGTGGGCGGTCATGATTCGCCATTTCACTCGATCACCAGAGTCGTGGATCAGCTCAGTGTGTAGTGGTAAAACAGTTTGCTTAATCTGCGGATTTTGTGTTTCTGTTACAAAAACAATTTAATCTAGAACGACACTTCACGACCACACATTTAGACTTAAATGCTCAATATCCGATCAATTCAGAGTTTAAAAAAGATTTCATAGCTAAAAAAGAAAGTTCTCTGAACAGGCAGCAGTCATTTTTCACCAAGGCTAACGAACAGAACCCGGTCTCTGTGGCTAAGGGCTTGCGAACGCGGTTTGTAAACGATAATTTTGAAGTCATTGAAGAACTTCTAGGACTTGAATCCACGCATGCAACTACCAAAGGGACTGATCTGTTTGAAACTCTGAAGTTGTGTGTGGAGAAAAACAACGTATAATGGACCAAATTGGACAGTGTATGCACGGTGCTCCGGTTTTGACGGGTAAAATGTCTAGCATTATTGGAACAGTTTCTTGGCCGCACTACATTATAATATCATTGTATCATTCACCAAGAAACCATGTGTGGAAAGACATTAAATCTGAAACATGTCATGGATGTTGCTCTGAGATGTGAGAACAAAATTCGAAGTAAGGCGCTGAACAGAC
Organism: Cepaea hortensis; assembly: GCA_963921405.1. Lineage (NCBI taxonomy): Eukaryota > Metazoa > Mollusca > Gastropoda > Stylommatophora > Helicidae > Cepaea > Cepaea hortensis. The sequence continues at coordinate 127,183 of CAWUFQ010000192.1, read as the reverse complement.
GTGAGTTCAGACAGTTTCTATCAAACCTGAACGAGGATTACGGTGAGCTACTGTTACATTGTGATGTCAGATGGCTATCTAAAGGGAAAGATATGTCACGTTTCTGGGCACTGAATAATAGTGTCTATCTGTTTCTGTCTGAAATAAATGAATTGACTACAGATCGGGGATATCTGCTGAACGATGACTGGCTTAATGACCTGGTGTTTTGGTGAACATCACATCTCATTTAAACCTTTTGAATGCGAGGATCCAGTGAAAAAAAACAACAACCTATTCTCAAATTTGTGTCATGACATTTCTTCATTTAAAATGAGGCTACGACTGTTTATCGGACGGCTGACTGAAGGGACTTTAGAGGCGTTTCCAACTCTGAAGACGCTTGTGGTGGAAAAGAAAAGTGACTTGTTACAGTACAAAGTAAAAGTTGAAAGTCTTCTGGATATCTTTCAGTCGAGATTTCAAGAGTTCACAAAAGGGGAGGATAATGTTGCCCTCTTCATAAATCCGTTCGCATTTTCTGATGTCAAGCTCTGTCAATTACAGCAAAACCTTCAGCACAAAGTAATTGATTTGAAATGCAATTCTGCACTGAGATGTAAATTTCTGAAGCTGCCTGCTTCACCTTCGCTGATCATATGATTTCATTCTGGCGACTATTGCCTTTCGAACAATTTGAACACTTGCGTTCATTCGCCCAGAGATACATATGTCGTTTTAGTTCGTCTTACAGATGCGAGCAGTCATTTTCCGCAATGACCGTTATAAAAAACAAGCAACGTTCCAGACTCGCCGACAGTAACCTAGCTGTGCTTATGACTTTGGACACGACATACTTATGCCCAGACATTTATAACTGGCATCTGAACTAAAGTAACTTGTTATGAAGAACAGTTACAATAGTAAATTAAATACATTAACAGAGATTTTAAAACTGATGTAAAATTGATTGTTAAATGAAATTTTGATGTTAAACCCAAAAATTACAACAGTGTAGTACTGACACTGACTGCCTTTAAAGTTTTAGAATTTTGTTGACGAAAGTTAAGAAAGGTAAGAATGATATTGCACGACATTTATAATTTTATAACTGGGTGGCCCGCTTAACTATCGAAAATAGTAGATATGACCCTCTGCTTGAAAATCTTGGGAACTACTGGAGTAGGTTAATGTAACAACTGAAATAGAGTGGGTTAAAGTAACAACTTATACAAAATATGTTAAAGTAACAACTTAAATTGAGTAGGTTATTGTAACAAATGCAATAGAATAGGTTAAAGTAACAATATAAATAGAATAGGTTAAAGTAACAATATAAATAGAATAGGTTAAAGTAATAAATACAATATAATAGGCTAAAGTAAAAACTTAAATAGAATATGTTAAATTAACAAATTAAATTGAATAGGTTAAAGTAATAACTCAAATATAATAGTTAGTCGACAGATCATCCTCATTGCACAACGAACCATTCAATCCATAAGTGCTTGGAACCCCTCCTCAGTAAATCCCGCAGCATGTAGCGTGTTCACGACACCAGTTCTGTGTTGGTTTATTACTCCTTTCTGGCTTCCTGCGCAGTGTGCTTGTTTGGCCACGCCTCTTTTAACTTGCTGTTCTCGTAGCCTGACCATGGTTGTAGATTCCCAGTCATCGCCTGGTTCTCGTAAACGGCTTACTTCTCGTAGAGCATTCAGAATGTCTGCCTGGTCCATGGCGTGTCCGCCTTCCATGGTAGCCCTACCTGCAAGCCTGTCAACCTGCTCATTCCCTTGTACACCCGCATGCCCTGGCACGAAGATGAAACTAATCTTTGCCAGCCGAGAACACTCCAGAGACAACAGCCACTCTCTCCAGACCCACCCCATCTCTATCACCCTGAGCATACTCATTGAGTCACTAAGGACACATGCCCGATTGAATATCTGTGTCCCGAGCCATGTTATTGCTTTACTTACTGCCGTGACTTCCATAGTCAGGTGTGGTCAGCAAAAGCGCCAGACTCTTCCTTCACAAGCTTAAATATAATAGACTAGCTGACCCGGCCCGGCTTCGCCCAGGACCTGGCGGGGATCTATCTATCTATCTATCTATCTATCTATCTATCTATCTATCTATCTATCTATCTATCTATCTATCTATCTATCTATCTATCTATCTATCTATCTATCTATCTATCTATCTATCTATCTATCTATCTATCTATCTATCTATCTATCTATCTATCTATCTATCTATCTATCTATCTATCTATCTATCTATCTATCTATCTATCTATCTATCTATCTATCTATCTATCTATCTATCTATCTATCTATCTATCTATCTATCTATCTATCTATCTATCTATCTATCTATCTATCTATCTATCTATCTATCTATCTATCTATCTATCTATCTATCTATCTATCTATCTATCTATCTATCTATCTATCTATCTATCTATCTATCTATCTATCTATCTATCTATCTATCTATCTATCTATCTATCTATCTATCTATCTATCTATCTATCTATCTATCTATCTATCTATCTATCTATCTATCTATCTATCTATCTATCTATCTATCTATCTATCTATCTATCTATCTATCTATCTATCTATCTATCTATCTATCTATCTATCTATCTATCTATCTATCTATCTATCTATCTATCTATCTATCTATCTATCTATCTATCTATCTATCTATCTATCTATCTATCTATCTATCTATCTATCTATCTATCTATCTATCTATCTATCTATCTATCTATCTATCTATCTATCTATCTATCTATCTATCTATCTATCTATCTATCTATCTATCTATCTATCTATCTATCTATCTATCTATCTATCTATCTATAGCAAGGGGACTTAACCTAAGATATAGCAATGCTTCTAAAAGTTATGTCCCTTTATGTATTATTTCTTATGTTAAGTCATGTAATTTAATTATTAAATTTTAGTAAGTATATAGCTGATTCTACAATAAAATTTCATCTCAATCGGATGGACCGTTATTGAACGCATCAAATACATCCCCACAGACATACATTGTGTTTTATGAATATAATAGATTAAAGTAATAGTTTAAATAGAATAGATTAAAGTAACAACTGAAATATAAAAGGTTAAAGTAAGAACTAATATAGAGTAAGTTAAAGTAACAACTTTAATAGAATAGGTTAAAGTAACAACTTAAACAGAATTATATTAAAGTAACAAATGCAATAGAACAGGTTGAAGTAACAATTTAAATAGAATAGGTTCAGTTAGTATCTTAAATAGAATAGGTTAAAGTAGCAACTTAAATAGAATTGGTTAAATTAACTACTTAAATATAATTTTTTAAAGTAACAGATGCAATAGTTTAGATTAAAGCAACAATTTAAATAAAATAGGTGAAAGTAGCAATTTATAAAGCATTTTAGTCCAGCTGTCCGGTGTAGGGGTTGAACCCGAAACCTCGGCATCAGCACAACGGATGTTTAAGACCGTGTCGCGTTGTGTTATAACGTGTTAGTATGGGAGCCGGTCGTTCAGAAAGTAATGGCAAACTACTGAACGTAAAAAAATTTGCCTAGTACATCAACAGCAGCTGAAAAATGCTGGTGTTGACTGCAACGTCCTGCAAGGGATATACAACGTTGTCACGTCATTTCCTTGCCTTTACTAGCGTTTCAGGTCTAGGATACCTTAATCTATCTAGTATACATCATTATGTCGCACTTGCTCTTTGGCAAACCGGTCGTTCAGAAAGCAATGGCTGAAGTATTAATTATTGTGCTGTCCTGTTCTTGACAAAGGTCGTAGAACCAAACGTCGATCGTGCTTTGTTGTCCTATAATACTTATTCTTTTATTTTAATACTTCAGTATTATATATTTATTGATTGTTTATGGTTTTGGATAAGTCACACTTTGTTTTCATCTGCGTTAGATGGAGTTCTCTGTAAGATATGTACATCGTGTCTGTGTCTAGTATGTCTCGTCTTTTCGCAGGAGCTAAATATACCTAATTGTTTGCAATTCATATTGATATATCCTGCTGCAGCCGCTGCTTTTTCTTTTGTTCCATACGCAATTTCAGCAATGCAAAATCCGTCCCTGTAAAGAACCTGTTTGCAATCAACAATGCAGGAGAGAAGTGTTGAACAAGCTACGCCACAAATCATAACTCACCTGTCCATTCGCAAGCTTTAGTCCCTGCTGGAGATTTCTTGCATTGTGAGGTCCATCTCCGATGTTCATTTTCGTACCAAACGCTACCGATAAAACTCATGATCGTATGTTTAGGACACTTAAGTCTGGCGTATCTGTCAAAGTAGTTGTCATATTCACTTTCAACTACAGCCCAGCCCAGGAGGACTAGAAGGTATATTGTAGCGCCTGACAGCATAGCCCAGATCTCCAAGAATATAGCACAGCTAGCGTGAAGTTTGACACTGAAATAGAGTAGGCACATGAGTTAAAAAGACGGTTGCATATAGAGGTAGGCCCCGCTATACGTCGCCTCGGTATTCGTCGTTTCGCTATAACGTCGTTGTTGCACAGGGGACTAACTTCACTTTACGTCGCTACGTTTCGCCATAACGTCGTTTTGAGGCTGGCGATCGGGCTGTTGATATCGGTAAAGCCCATGGTTTACCTCCAACGACGGTAAGGACAATTCATGCAGGTGCCGTCAAAATCAAACAGGTTCCTAAAAACGTAACCCCTTTGAGTGCTTCCAAGATCACTCGTACCAGAAGTATTCTTATGGAGGCCATGGAAGCTCTGTTGGCCGTCTGGATTGAAGACCAGAACCAACGGAATATGCATGTGAGCGAGATGGTTATCCAAGAGAAAGCAAAGTCTCTCTATGAAGATCTAGCTAAGAAAGCGAGTGAGAGCAGTACTAGTAGTGCTGATGATAGTTTTGGAGCGAGTCGTGGTTGGTTTGAGCGCTTTAAGAAGCGTTCACACTTGCACAACATTCAGACAACAGGTGAAGCGGCGAGTGATGATACTGCAGCTGTAGAGTTAAAGGCCATGATTGAGGAGGGTGGTTACTGTGCAGCAGACATTGGACACATTTTTTGTTCAAGAAAAGAAGAGCCAGGAAAAGAGGCAGGAAGAGGTTACAGTTTCATCCTCAAATGAAGAGGCAGAATTTAATGCCTCTACGTTCCAATAACTCTACCACTCGCCCTCCAACCCACCTCTATTTAGCCAATAAATATCAACAACCATCAAAATAAACATTACTGTGGTACACAATACACTGTATTTCATTTAACTCTATGGGAAATAGTGTTTCGCTATACGTCGTTTCACTTAACGTCGCGTTTTCCAAGAACGTAACCCGACGTTAGCCGGGGCCTATCTGTACTTTACACGGCGTCGCAATCAACACCAGCATTTTGTGCCTGGTTGTAATTTACTGCCGTCTCCGTGGTGAAGTCATTACGGATGCAGTTCGTAATCCCACATATCCGTGCTCGAAACACAGCTGCGGGCGATTTTGGCAACAGACCGCCTTACATTGGTTGTTTTATGAAATGGTATGGGTGCCGGTCGTTCAGATAGTAATGGCAAACTACTGACCGTAAACTTGCCCAGGAATCACGAACAGACAAAAATGCTGGGGTTGACTGTTACGTCTTGTAAAGAATATGCAACAACTTGTAATTTACTAGGTAAGTTGTTACGTTCAGTAGTTTGCTATTGCTTTCTCAACGACCGACGCTCATGCCACCGAAATCAACACTAGGTGTCTGCTTCCAAATAGTCAACAGCTGATCTCGAACCCTAGACTCCATATATCGGAGAACTGTGAAAAGCTCTCACCGCCCCTAGGCCACAGCACCAACAAGTAAGTACAGGACCCGTGTACACGCCTTAAATTGGGTATATGGTGCCATTTTTGTAATGTTGCATATCCCGTGCAGGACGTTGCAGTCAACACCAGCATTTTTCAGCTGCTGTTGATGTACTAGGCAAGTTTTTACGTTCAGTAGTTTGCCATTGCTTTCTGCACGACCGCCTCCCATACCAACACGTTATAACACAACGCGACACGGTCAGCTGCACAAATCGGTCGCGGCTGCGTTTTGAACGCCTGGTAAGCGGCTCACGAACCGCGTTCGCAAGCCTTTGGTGCCAATTATTTATAATACCGGTATTCTTCTATGTCTTGATGTCATATGTCCAACATCTTCTCTGTTGGTCCTCCCCTGCATCTCCTCCGCTCCAACTTTCCCGCTGTCACGACATGGTGCCATATCCACATGTTAATAGATCAATGGACACTCGGAGAGTGACGTGGTTAGTAGTTGAATTATCCCAACATTTCCTGGTACGCAATTTAGACTGATTAGAACTGAGTGCCCGAGTCAATGAACGGAAAATACGTCATACGCGTAATACGTGTGGTGTCTGTCCGTCAAGAAAATACGTCATACGTGTAATACGTATGGTGTCTGTCCATCAAGAATGATGATGACCATTCATTTCATTAAATGGGGTTGAAAGTATGGAGCCGTGAGTTCTAAGATGGCTGATAAGGCCTATTTTGGCTCAAAATGTTCTTTGACAATGTGGGCAAAGAATGCTTGACGTTCCAGGAGGAAGAAGAGGACGATCTTCTGCAGTGGTTTTTCTATCCAGTTCCCCCCCCCCCCCCCCCCCCCCACAGCTTCTTGTAGTCCTGTTTGCTTCGCAAGTGACTACACCCTTTCGTAATGATGTACACCATTAAATTTGGTCTTTCGCAGCAGTCTGCCAAGTGTCATGATGAATTTCAAAAGCTTTTAGTGATACTTCAGAATGTCCTTAAAGCGTTTCCTCTGATCGAATTGGGAGCAAACAACACTGGAACCGACAAATCATTTCTCTTCTTTAAATGTTCGTTAATATAATAGACACAGCATTACGTTCTGATGTGTTTGTGTGTTTGGTATTTAACATATGCTGGTTTAATATAATATTCTGGAACCTATGGTGAAATTTTAATGGTTAGATAGGAATTCTGTCCATATTACATAGTCGTGTGTTCATGTGAATGACAGACCTATCTAATGAAGACACCTGTTTTTTAGGGGTGACTAGTTACCCATGCGTCAAAGTACACTCGTTCTTGCAGCAAGGCGCTGTCGTCATTTGGAGGTGACAGGTTCGAATCACGGTCGGTATCTACAACCTTTTATTTTTATGTTGTCTAGTGCGTTCTCTAGTCTCTACTTCTTGCCCCTACATCTATCAGCGCCAGACAATACTTGTGTATTCAATTAAAGGAAATCCGTGACGATGCTGACTCGAACCCATGGCCACCGAGTCGACGAGCCCAGGCCAGCGTCTGGGGAAGCTGCAAAAGATAGGTCCTCGAGACGTGAGTTGTTTGAAGACCGATGCTCCAAGGGGAAAGAGCAGAAGAAGCATGGTGTACTACGACTCTTGTATTCAGAAATATCGATTTTCGGCGAACCCTGATAAAATTTGTTGCATATCCTTTAATGACGTCGCAGTTAACCCTAGCATTTTTTGGCTATTGGTGATTTCTTGGCAAGTTTACCGTCAGTGGTTTGCCATTGCCTTCTGAACGACCGACACCCATACCATTGTATGACAACCAACTCCCGCAGCTGTGTTTTAAACGCGGCATGCGGGATTACGAACTGCTTCCGTAACCTCTTTGCCACGGAGCAGGCGGCGAAACCTGAGGTCACTTACATTAGAAATGAATTCACGAGCTCCCCCGATGTGTCTCCACCTTGCCGTGGTGGGGGGGGGGGGGGGGGCTTGCGTGTCCCATCGACCCCATGTGCTTGCCGATGGGTGAAAACTACATATCGGACGGCTCGTGGGATAGGGACCAGACTAAGAGAGACACAACCTGCTGCTCTGCAGGTAAGACTGAGGATAGCAGTCAAAATCAGGCAAACGATCCCTAAAATTTCAGTCCGGACATAACCTCTAAGGCTCCCATCCGAGGTGTATGGCTGAACGTCTCTAAGCCATAAACTCTCGGAAGTGAGAGCCTGGCCGACACAAAACACTAAAGGCTCCCTGTCGAGGGCTGTGGCTGAACGCCTCTAAGCCACAAACCCTCGGACTTGAGAGCCAGGCCTATACCCACCTTTCGAAAAATAAAGGCGAGATACTGAGCAAGCTACATGCTCAGGTCTGATACAAGTTCGAAGGCTCTCAGCTGGGGGATATGAGAGATTCCTGGATGATAGGGCCAGGCCGTTTCTCGTTCACCGCTGCACGAAGGTAAGGTGCTGAGCCGGCAGCACAAGTAGCCTACCTCGTGAGCGAGTAAAAAAAATAAAAAAAAAGTGCCCCAGTCGAAGAAAATGGCTGCGAAAACTGTATCTAACTCATAAAGAGTGTAGACAAAAGTGGAAGAACGTCCCAATGACGCAAAATGGAACGCACGGCGAGTGAACCTATTGCGTGGTCCGAAGTCAAAAGCAAAAGCTTACCGAGTGGGTGTCGCTTGCAGTCTGACCGTCCCTGGTGTGTGCTTGAGCGATCAGTGGCAAACGAGTTGCCCAACACAGGGAAGTGAGGAACTAAAGCAGCCATGAGCAGGACGTGGCAACTCCTCGGGTGAGCCCAGTCACAGAGCAATATGTGCCGGCTCTGCAATTATGGAAGCCTCCTTGGATAGCGAGGGAATGCTCATGGTCTGCCCCTGCCTTCCCTTGAGGGCCGACCACGATGTCGTTCATCGTTCTATCTTGACCAGCTGAGATGTTAGCGACATAACAACAGTCCAACGTGCCTCGAAACCAGAGGATGGCTAACCTCATTAAAAAATGCCCGCTGAAGTCGGAAGTGTCGTCCTACGGGTGGCAAACTAAAAATTGACACTACGCAATTATGTCCGAGTGAAATGTCTCGTCCGAATGTCTCTCGTGCTAGGAACAGCTCTGACTACCTAGTTTCCGAATGCCGCTCTTGTTCGGAACAGCTCTGACTGGGTAGTTTTCCGAATGTCTGTTGAGCCTGGAAAAGCTCTGATGGGCGCAACGACAAGCACATGTCCGAAAACTCGCTGAGTGGATGCCGTCTGCAAACCTGTCTGGTTTGTGCGGGAACGACCCGGGGAAGCGAAATGACCAATATATTGAAGTGAGGATTTAAAGCAGCCATGAGCAGGACGTGACGATCTCCCTCGGTGAGCCCAGATCCAGGGCGTTATGTGTCGGCCCTGCAACTATGGAAGCAACCTTGGATGGGGGGAAATGCTATGGACTGTCCCTGCCTTCCTTTGAGGGATGACCGTTGTCTTCGACCGTTCAACCTTGGCCAGCATGCTTGCAGATGGCACCACAAAAGTGAGAGTCTCCCAGGAATGCTACCTGGTCAAAAAAGCACGCTAAAGTCGATGTGTTGGCCTTCGGGTTTCGGCCCAAGGGCGCATAACAGACACACCGCAATCACATCTGAAAAAACACTCCGGATGAACGAAAAGAAGAAGAAGAAGAATTCACGAGTATTTATGAGCACTCATAGAAGTAGAATAATGTGGTAGAGACCATAGGGTACACGTTTTTTCCTTAAAGCTCATGTCTTGTGTGGTTGGTGCTTACATAAGTCCAAAGCCTTCTGTCTCGTGTACTGCCAATCATTTCTAATACCGATGTTTCCCTATGCCCCGATGTCGAATGTCCAGCATCTTCTCTCTTGGTCTTCCCCTGCATCTCCTCCTCTCCAACTTTCCCGCTGTCACGACATACTCCAGCTGTCCCTTACTCATGACGTGCCAAAGAAAATGGACTGTCTTCTGGTGCGAGTCAACAATTCTTTCTCGTTGTGGATTAACTTTCCTTTTCAGAATATATTCATTATGCTTTTTATCCTTCCATTTATTCTCATAATTCTTCTATAAAACCACATCTCCGCAGTTTTCACACAATTCTTCATTATTCTCTTAATTGTCCATAATTCATTACATACATCAGAATTGTCTGCTCGACATAACTCTTAAGAGCTTTTTTTCTGAACATAAAATACAATATACAATATTAAGATTGAAAGATTTAGTCGGCACACTGGGATTCGAACCTGCTGCCTCCAATAACACCAGAGCCTCACTGATGCTATTTAAATGCCTGGGTACAATTTCTATCCATATATCATAGCTGTGGAAACGGAACTATTATAGATCTCACTAATGAAGACATACATAGTAAGAACACAGATAACGCATACGGATAAAACTAATATGGAGAACGAAATATATGTTAATGAGGAAAAATTGGAGGTGGTGGAAAAATCTCGAATATCTTGGGTCATTGATTACCAACTGACATGTGCTTGGGTCATTGACATTGAGGTGAGTGACCCCAGTAGCAAGACTACGAGAAAAACAACCAGCCATGAAAAATAATGGTGAGGGTGAGTGGAGACCCCCAGGGTGGATGGGGAGAGAGACAGTTTTAGGCTGGGGTGTAATGTTGTGGGGAGCCCAGGGAGGAGCTACAACAGCAGGGTTAAAAGACAGTGGAAAACTTTGACTGGGCAGTGGAAGCTGGGACCGACTGAGGAGTCGGGTCGCTGGAGGACAGTTGATGTTTTGGCGCCGAGCGGATCGGTGGACTAATAAGTGGGAGCTTAGACTGACTGCGGTCAGATCTGTTGTTGTGTTGTTCTCCCAGTTGTGAATGCAGGCCTAAAACCCAGTGGGGGTTGGATAGTTAATGGAGGCCTGAACCCAGAGTGGGTTTATAGTTAGTGGAGGCTAGACCCAGTGTGTGGGTGTATTGTGTGAAATCCAGACGTGGATAGTAGCTGGATTACCTGTCTTGTGGATTTGATATGAAGCAGGCTTGAGAAGGCAGTGATGTGTACGGGTTAAGTTGTGAGGAGGATATTTATACTCTATGGATTATATTGTTTCTGGATATAGAGTTGTGTTCCGTTTGTCCGTGTTCTTTCTGCAATAAAGGATTATGTGCGCCAACGCAATCTTGTTTAATGACTGGTGAATGTGCACTGCGGGGGTGAGTTATATTGTAAGACAGTTAGATAGCTCAATTGACACACCAGGAGTATCGTTACCTAGACAACGACCATATCACGCACTTATCATCAAGAACTTCGTGATATTATCTGGAAGGCTCGTCCGTTTAAGGAAAACGGTGTAATATTGATATATCTGAGAGCTCGTCCGATCAAGAAACCCATTGCATTATAGACATTGTTGTCATTCTGTTTATCTGTGAACTCGTCGATTAGAGAGGATACTAAAATCAGAGGCCTTATTCGGAGACCCAATTACAACGACAATTATGGCACAAGGAATAAACACCATTTTCAGTAGACGGTAAATGCCAAAAGTGTCCGGGAAGTAAGACAGAGTTCAGGAGAAACCAGATAAAAATAACATTTCTCGCTCAGAGAGAGAGAGAGAGAGAGAGAGAGAGAGAGAGAGAGAGAGAGAGAGAGAGAGAGAGAGAGAGAGAGAGAGAGAGAGAGAGGGTGGACAGCGGAGTGTGTCCACGGTATAAACACTGGGTTTTCTCCGTGCGGGAACTGGCTAGCACATAGTTCACGAGAAGGTCACTACAGGTAAATTTGATAGCAAGACAGTTCACGAAAGGACACCACGGCACATCAAAAACAGCGCGCGTTGAGAAGACACGGCACAGATCAACGGAGAGTGTGGGGTGACGGGGTTGGTCACTTGTCACAAAGAGCGCACAGAGAAAATAAACTGTCTTGTGGAGAAGACAGGATTGAAAATCAAAGATATTGACAGGTGTGTGTGGCGAGGCAATCGCACTGTGTGATCGCAGGTCGACTGGTCAAGAGTTTTCGACGCCGTTAATAGGACGGGAGGGACACCAGCGACCAGGTGCTGGGGCAGAAGTGGAAAGTGTTTGTGTATGACGGAAAAGTTTCCGGTCAGTTTACAGACAGATTAAGTGTGTATTATTGTGATACAGAGTACTGAGGTACTGACTGAGGTTGACCTACAGGGTCAAGGCCGATGCGGTGGAAATTTACTAACATTTTCCAGAGGAGAACTGGATAAACAAGGTGTTTTTGAACGAAAACCAGACTTTATGTTCGCCTTTGTGAATATCTTTGTGATCATTACTCTGTAATCAGCAAACATTTTGACAACGAAGGATGACGTGGCAGCTCCGCGAGCATGGTTGCATACAGTTGTCAAAAGAACTTACGATAAAGAGCTAAAGCGCTGGACATTTGCTGCCATTTTTTGGGTTGAACTTTGTCTTTAATCGTGAATCTATCACATAAGTGATCCGTTCTCCGTAACCAAGGTACAAAGGCATTACGGACTGTGTTGAGACAAGACGTTTGGATTATTACTGTGTTGTCACCACGTCCAGGGAAAGTAACAACATATCGAAAGAATATTTTGGATAATTACTATTACCGTCAACGTTTCCGACAGTTGGAACTGTTAATCACAACGCGAAATGAAGTAACTACTCAACAAAACAACACGTCGCTTTGGAATCTAGCGTCGTAGACATTTCGGAAAATTTAACACAGATATTTCCAGCATATTGGGGGAAACTATTAAAAACTAACTTTTGGCGACGGATTAATAAGCACATATTTGTCGGCCAACCATCTGGACATTTTGTTTGCTGTCATCGTTTTAACTGTCGTTATCGTTTGTGTACTGATATATATGGATATATTATTACATGTAGTTGTTGGATAGGCACTTTTTTGCGATCTCTATCTAAATCAGGATAGGCCTTGCAAAACGTGGTTCTTGTGCTTACGATATTTTTGTAAGGACAACGCTAAAAAAGTTAGCGGGGTGTGCATTGGCATTGTGGTCCTAACCAATATCTAGAGCCATTGTGTATTGCGTCAAATCTGTGTATATTATTGATTTGAGATTCCTTCTTTTCTTCTTCTTAGTTTTATGTATGATATTTTATTTCTTTGAGTATATATGTGTTATTATTGTAACTCTTGCGACTAATTCTGCTATATAGACTGTTTTCGGTGTCAGTTTACATATATTACGCGCACTGTGGTCGTTTCACACAAGCTTGTAGATGTTACTGTGGTTTATTTCTTTGTGATCACCGTCTCCGTGTACTTGGCTTGTGCGTCTAGCGTTTATAGACAACACTTATTGTTATCATCCATTTGTTTGTAGGTGTATTTATATGTATGTTTAACAATATTTCCAGAAATTGTCTATGGCTATTTGGGATATATAGGAGGGAGTATAGGTAATATTCCTCCCTCACTACCTAGTGCTTATAGAGTGACTGGGTGAGTACAGAGTGATATTTTAGCACTACGAATTTACGTACAGTCCGAGTGGAGGTGTACTTAGGGAGGTACACAAAGACTAGCAGCAGAGTCTTTATATTTATAGTTGACTGACAGACAGCAACGTGTCCACAAGTACAAGATGCCTACGTTAATGGAATATATTGAAGCAGGTGAACAGTTAGGCCTGAAGGGTAAAGAGTTACAGGAGTATGCAGAAGCAAAAGAACAAAAACACGCTGAAAGAGAACAAAGACAAGCCGAAAGAGAACAGAGACAGGCAGAACTCGAGGCCAAACGGCTACAGGAAGAAAAGTTAGCTGAGAGAGAACAAAGACAGGCCGAAATGGAAACACGCGTCTACAGGAAGTAAAGTTAGCCGAAATGGAAAACAAGCGTCTACAGGAAGTAAAGTTAGCCGAAATGGAAAACAAGCGTCTACAGGAAAAGGAAGAGACACAATTGAAACTAGAAATGACACAACTGGAACTTGAAAAGTTAAAACAAACAAATGTGGTGAAAATCGAGAAAGAAAAGATTAAGATGGAAGCAGAAATTGCTATAAAAAAGTTAGAATTTGCATCGAAGGGTCAAAGTGAAGAAAGCAGAAGACCTTCCCATCCCTCACAGAGACTAAAACTGCCATATTTTACAGACCGGGACCATCTTGAATCTTATCTGGGAAGAATCGAAGCATCAGCGAAAGTGTTAGGTATTCCAGAGGGAGAGTATGCGATGCGACTTGGCGAGTGTCTTACGGGTAAGGCCCTAGATACAATGTTTAATTTACCTGTGGAAGAAAGAAACAACTACACTATTTTGCGTCAACGTCTGCTTACAAAGTTCCAACTAACTGAGCATGGATATAGAACAAAGTTTAGACAGTTAGGACCAGAGACAAATCAAGATTTCACAGATTTTGTTAACACAGTAAAGAATACATTTAACAAATGGATGGAGCTTGCAGAGGTAGGAAAAGATTTTAATAAATTAGTGGATTTAGTGTTAAGAGACAAAGTTTTATTATCATGCAATACAAACTTAGTAGCTTTCTTTGAGGAACGTAAGCAAAGGACATAGACACAATGTCACAGTTAGGGCAAAACTACATGACTGCACATCCACACAGTTCTATTGGTAGACAAATAACTGAGGAAATAATCTGTGCAGCGTACACAAAACAGGACCAGAATCCAGTTATTAGACCAAGATCGAAAAGTGTGGATTCAGCACAGAAGTATGAACAACAAGAGTCTCAAGATAATGGTTTCCGTGGCAACCATTTTGGCAGAGCAGGACGGTACCCATACAAAAGGGGGAATTTCCAGAGACGTCCAAATAGTTATGCCGGATGCTGGAATTGTGGGAGCTGGAGACACAAGGCAGCACAGTGTGATGCACAACCATCCAGTGAGCCAACAAGTAACGCAAGGAAGGAAATCATCTGTTTCAAATGTGGAAAGAAGGGGCATGTCAGCTATCATTGTACGATGAGGTAACGGAGCATTATAATGCAGCACAAGTGATTGAGACTATCAACAATGAAGATTTTAGTGGGTGCAAACCTCTTTTTGAAAAAGACGGTCAGCCAGTCTTAGTGTGTGGTCATACAGTGAAAGCAGGATCAGCAGTCCATGCAGGTGGAAGCATGAAGATGCACCATGGTTTCGTTAATGATAGGCCAGCATTAACAATAAGAGATTCCGGGTGTACGTCTATCGGAGGTAGAAAAAGTTTAGTGAACACCCCGGAGTACACAGGGGAAAAGATTAGATGCATAACATTTAATTGGACAGTAGAATTCTACCCATTAGCCGTGATAGCAGTAAAAAGGATCAGCAGTCCATGCAGGTGGAAGCATGAAGATGCACCATGGTTTCGTTAATGATAGGCCAGCATTAACAATAAGAGATTCCGGGTGTACGTCTATCGGAGGTAGAAAAAGTTTAGTGAACACCCCGGAGTACACAGGGGAAAAGATTAGATGCATAACATTTAATTGGACAGTAGAATTCTACCCATTAGCCGTGATAGCAGTAAAAACACCATATATCACAGGAAGAGTGGTAGCGTGTGTTCTAGACTCACCAGTGGCAGATTTGATCATCGGAAACGTGCCAGGAGTTAAAGATTGTACAGAAGAAGAAGTAGTTTATTGGGACCAGAAACATAGTTTAAGTAGTAACGAGGTAGTTACCAAGAGAAAACCTAAACCAGAGAGTATTGTTGAAGAAAAAGAGGCACTTGAAGTAGACACAGAGGACAAGGATAGGACAGCTGAGCAGGTGAGAATGGATCTCAAATATAGTTGTAGGGAGTCCCAGAGACTAGATACTACTCTCGACAAATGTTTCCAAGGGTGTGGTAAAGTGAGACATAGGCAATCAAAGAAGGGTAGATGGTGCTTTGGAAGGAAGAATAATGTTCTCACTGGCAGGTTTTCAGATGGCGGAACTGCATGTGGGCAAGGAGTAGTACCCGTAGCACGTAGTGACCGAGATACTAGATCAGCTCAGGATAGTGCATGTGCAGGGCACACAGGTATAAGGCGTATGCAGCAGAGAGCATGGTGCCAGGGATATGGGCCAAGATTGAATAAAGAGTTCAGACTAAACAGAGACTCCAGTGTAACGGTGCAATATGCAGATAGGAGAGTTGAGTCAGGCCAAAAGAGTGTTCGCGACATCACTGACCCAGGGTTAAGGATAGCATACAGATGTTGTAAATATATGGGCACCATGAGGAATGGGTACAAGAAAGGTAGATACATCATCGACAGAAATAGATGGAGGTTTGATGCAAGAAAAGAGCCACCTGATACAGGGTCGGGACACAAATAGGTTGTGTCTTCTAGAGGATGTTAATAGACTTGCAGGTACACAGATATTATGTTCCCTACGATATGTTTATTATTATTATGTGATGTATTATGTAGTGTGGTATCGAGAGTGAGATAGAGCCATACTTAGGGCTACCCAGGCAATATGTCTGGGTCACATATTTCATAAGTATTATTCTCCCAACGTTTGAAAACGAAGTTTTCTTTTAAGAGGGGGGTAATGACATATGCCTGGGTCATTGACATTGAGGTGAGTGACCCCAGTAGCGAGACTACGAGAAAAACAACCAGCCATGAAAAACAATGGTGAAGGTGAGTGGAGACCCCCAGGGTGGATGGGGAGAGAGACAGTTTTAGGCTGGGGTGTAATGTTGTGGGGAGCCCAGGGAGGGGCTACACAGCAGGGTTAAAAGACAGTGGAAAACTTTGACTGGGCAGTGGAAGCTGGGACCGACTAAGGAGTGGGGTCGCTGGAGGACAGTTGATGTTTTGGCGCCGAGCGGATCGGTGGGCTAATAAGTGGGAGCTTAGACTGACTGCGGTCAGATATGTTGTTGTGTTGTTCTCCCAGTTGTGAATGCAGGCCTAAAACCCAGTGGGGGTTGGATAGTTAATGGAGGCCTGAGCCCAGAGTGGGTTTATAGTTAGTGGAGGCTAGACCCAGTGTGTGGGTGTATTGTGTGAAATCCAGCCGTGGATAGTAGCTGGATTACCTGTCTTGTGGATTTGATATGAAGCAGGCTTGAGAAGGCAGTGATGTGTACGGGTTAAGTTGTGAGGAGGATATTTATATTCTATGGATTATATTGTTTCTGGATATAGAGTTGTGTTCCGTTTGTCCGTGTTCTTTCTGCAATAAAGGATTATGTGCGCCAACGCAATCTTGTTTAATGACTGGTGAATGTGCACTGCGGGGGTGAGTTATATTGTAAGACAGTTAGATAGCCCAATTGACACACCAGGAGTATCGTTACCTAGACAACGACCATATCACGCACTTATCATCAAGAACTTCGTGATACCAACAATGATGGCATAATGAAAGAAATTAAAAGACGAATGTCTATTGCTCCTTCATAGACTAAAACAACTGAATAAATTATTGAGTGGGGCAGATAGTATTACAAAAATTAGATTTTTAAGAGCATGCATCTTACCCATTGCACCGTACGCCTGTGAGACCTGGACACTTAGAAAACTAGCTGAACAGTGCATAAATGCCTTTGAATATAAATGTTATAGACGGGTTCTAAGAATGTCTTGTATAAAGAAAAGAACATATGCATCCATACTTCAAGAACTGAATATTGAAGAAGGTTGGCTATTGAAGACGATACAACAAAGAAAATTGAAATATTTTGGTCACTTGAAACGTTATGAAAGTTTGGAGAGAAATTGAATGGCGGGGTATATGCCGGGGAAGAGAGGAAGAGGAAGGCAAAAGAGAAGATGGCTGCAGGACTTGTCTGGTGATCTCCAGGTGGGTGTATCGGACGCCGGACATTTTGCTTATGATCGAGTTTTCCGGAAGATTATTATGGGAGCGAGGTTCTAAAAGGATATGCTACTGAATGAATGACAGAATGAAAGAAGACATAATTTTAGGGTGTCTAGTTAGATAGACTGGATTGGTGTAGGTGATTTTAAGTTGGTCCTGCCTTTAGGTGATTTTTAGTTAACCCTATCTCTGGGTGATTTCTAGTTGGCCCTGTCTCTAGGTGACTTCTAGTTGGCCCTGTCTCTACTTGATTTCTAGTTGGCCCTACCTATAGGGGATTTCTAGTTGGCCCTACTTATAGGGGATTTCTAGTTGGCCCTACCTATAGGGGATTTCTAGTTGGCTCTACCTATAGGGGATTTCTAGTTGGCCCTACCTATAGGAGATTTCTAGTTGGCCCTACCTATAGGGGATTTCTAGTTGGCACTACCTATAGGGGATTTCTAGTTGGCCCTACCTATAGGGGATTTCTAGTTGGCACTACCTATAGGGGATTTCTAGTTGGCCCTACCTATAGGGGATTTCTAGTTGGCCCTACCTATAGTGGATTTCTAGTTGGCCCTACCTATAGGGGATTTCTAGTTGGCCCTACCTATAGGGGATTTCTAGTTGGCACTACCTATAGGGGATTTCTAGTTGGCCCTACCTATAGGGGATTTCTAGTTGGCCCTACCTATAGGGGATTTCTAGTTGGCCCTACCTATAGGGGATTTCTAGTTGGCCCTACCTAGAGGGGATTTCTAGTTGGCCCTACCTATAGGGGATTTCTAGTTGGCACTACCTAGAGGGGATTTCTAGTTGGCCCTACCTATAGGGGATTTCTAGTTGGCCCTACCTATAGGGGATTTCTAGTTGGCACTACCTATAGGGGATTTCTAGTTGGCCCTACCTATAGGGGATTTCTAGTTGGCACTACCTATAGGGGATTTCTAGTTGGCCCTACCTATAGGGGATTTCTAGTTGGCCCTACCTATAGGGGATTTCTATTTGGCCCTACCTATAGGGGATTTCTAGTTGGCACTACCTATAGGGGATTTCTAGTTGGCCCTACCTATAGGGGATTTCTAGTTGGCACTACCTATATGGGATTTCTAGTTGGCACTACCTATAGGGGATTTCTATTTGGCCCTACCTCTAGGTGATTTCTAGTTGGCACTACCTATAGGGGATTTCTAGTTGGCCCTACCTATAGGGGATTTCTATTTGGCCCTAGCTCCGAGTACGCATGTTCATTCAGGGAGGCGGTGTTGAAATCTGGAGGTAGCAGGTTCAATACCCAGTGTTATCACTGTAGCTGTTAGTTTTTGTAGTGTTTAGTTTCCCCTCTGATCGCTAACTCTTTCCTCTACTTTCATCAGTGTCCATGGAGGTATGCATGGCCGAATGGACAAGAGAGCTCGTTCTTAAACATCCGGTGTGCTGATGCCAGCGGGTTCAACTCCTACACCGATCAGTTGGACTAAAATGTTGACTTCTAGTCTTTGACTTGGGGACGTAAATTACAAGTACTTCAGAAATCGGAGTGGGTTAGCCTCATGGCGAGGGACACTGGTAACAGGCAAAGCTCATCCACAGGCAAATATCAGTCCAGTGCACTAGAAGTAGTGGCGCGTGGTCTACGCTTGAATTCAAAGCGAGCGATGGAACAAGAAAACATCAGTGCCCATCAATCTCTCCTCTTTTTCGCCCATTATAAGCCATTCGGATACAAACCGTCAACAAGCTCACACCAAACCGTCCTATACTTGGTTATCCCATGCAGCTTCGTTCATGTCCTCCCTATATTAATCATTTCTGTCTCCAGTTCTCTCCTCCGTGTTTTCTTAGGTCTTCCTCTATATTGTTTACGATATGGATTCCAAAACAAAGGGTTGTCTAGTTAGATAAGTGCGAATCAGTGCCAATGAATTAGTGCACAGAATGATCACCTGCGCTATGTCTGCTGTATTTAGTCATCATCATCATGTGCAATGTCGATAGCGTGGGCGGTCATGTTTCTCACAGGATCACCATCTCACAGGATCATCAGATTCGTGGATCAGCTCTGTGTTCATGTCTCGACCATTTCCACGTGGCCACGTGCTTTACTCTTGCTATATTTTCCTCTCAATCTTCCCATTTTTCACCAAGTTCTCTAGTTTATTTCTTCTCATAACGTGTGCAAAGAATGTAGACTGTCCATGTCTAGTATCTCTAATCAGTTTACGGTCCTCATCTGCTTCTTGTAGGACTTGCTCATTGGTTTTTCTGTCTGTCCATGGTATTCTTTGCATTTTCCTCAGAAACCACATTTCCACTACCATCAGATGTTTTTCAGCTTGTCTGCTCATTGCCTACGTGTCACATCCATAAAATCTATGTAGCACTTCAACACTCTTTTTCTCGTTGCAATTGACACCTTTCTATGGTCAGTATGTTTTCCATCTTGCAAAAGACAACCTTCGCCACAACTGAAACCAATAGTGGTATTACAAGTAAGTAGGCGAAGAGCCCGTTTACATGACACAACACACATCGGGCATATTTCTATGGACCACTCGGCACTGCCTGGCTGATGTGACCTGAGTCGCACCTGTTGCCTTTACCCAAGACATGTCATGGTAGTCAGTTTAGGCTGCGTCGACTTGGTGGCCTAAGTTAGTTAGTTATATATTCTTTACTGGACGTAGAAGTTAACCCCAACATTTTATCCGGCTGTTCGCGATTCCTGGGCAAGTAAGTTTACGTTTGCCATTGCCATGGCACCCATACCATTTCATAAAATGATCAATGCAAAGCAGCCTGCGGCTAAATCGCCCACAGCTGTGTTTCGAACGCGGTATGCGGGATTACGAACTGCGTCCGTAATGACTTTGCCACGGAGCCAACGGTGTCTAGGTAAAATTTAAAAATATGAATCCGCTTCGAGACCGGCAGGCGAGCAACGGTGATTCCCATACAGTAGCGGTGTTAACACACATTTGACGCTCAAATACTTTAACGTCCAAACGTTATTTAATAAACACTTTCCAGTACTAATTTCTACAATAATCTATTGAATGACTAAATTCTTCCTGTTTAAACTAGATAAGATAGGCACCGATACTTTTTTTTCTTCAAAAAGTTGCACATCCTTTACTGGACGTCGCAGTCAATCCCAGAATTTTTTGGCTGTTCGTGATGTCTTGGCAAGTTTACGTTCAGTAGTTGCCATTGCTTTCTGAGCGACCGGCACGCATACCTATGTATGAGAAACCAACGCAAGGTAGTATGCTTCCAAATCGCCTGCAGCTGTGTTTCGAACGCTGCCTTCGGGATTACGAATTGCGCCTTTAACTCCTTCGCCACAGAGCAGTTACAGTACGGGTGTTAACACAAATTTGACGGTCAGTTACTTTGATGACCAAACGTTATTTAGTAGACACATCGCGAAACTATTTCCTGCAACAATTGAATCATAATGACTAAATTCTTCCTATTTCTACTGAATATGAAAGACACTGATACTTTGCCTCGGTACTAACATTATTGGCACCTTCCTGACCTGCTTAAAAATTACTATATAACCACAGTAACAGGTCGGCTGGTATGAAACGAAGTTAACTGTTACTTATAGGTTGGCATGGCTGGTAAATCTCCCGACGCATCGATAACTTCTAATTAGTGGACATTATCACACCTGCTTGTACTTGACGTTCGGCTTGTCTAAGACGGTACGAGGAGTCAATGTAACTGTGTATGGATTTGTACCCGGTGTCTATTTTCTTTTAACTTCGATGTGGTCTAAGGGGTAAGGCCTCTCGTGCTTAAACTTCCAGTGCGCTGATGGCGAGGTAGATGGTTCAACCCCTACACCAGCATTCACTTCTCGATCAGAAAGCCATGGCAAATTACTGTAATTGGAGAGTGAGGGCAAAAGAAGAAGAAGAAACCATGTGCACTCAAGCTCTACGTAAAATTGTCTAGAATATCGACTTGGGATTGATCGGATCATACCGCAGAGGACCTGCAAGTGTTTATACTATTTTTGTGGAAACCGGGGTAATGTAGAGAATAGACCTTTGTAGAGATTAGACCAGTGGTTCTCAACCTTTTTTTTTTTTTTTTTAGCCCATGCACCCCTTCATCATATGTTCAGAACTTCATTCCCCCACCCCCTTTTGTATTTCCTCCCTTTAAATCCACCCCCCCCCCCCTTCCGAGCTCCCAGTATACGTAACAATGGAAGCTCAATTTAATAAACCATACTAGAACAAGTCTAGACGTCTACATAAAACGTGATATGCGTGTCTACGTACGTTATAAACCGAATGTTAGAAGGGCGAGAAGTACAGACCCGTAAAGTATGGAAGGAAAAACAATATCCAGTATTCGGTTCTTGTATTAACACGATCTTGTATTAATCTTCACCCCCCCCCCCCAACCTCCTCAGGAGACCCTAAAACTCTCCGGGGGTGGGGGAATACCCACCGGTTGAGAACCACTGGACTAGCCCATTGCTTGCCAGCCCGGAGGCCATGGGTTCGAATGCACATACATGCGGCGTTTTAAAATCTCCCCCGATGTGTCTCCACCTTGCCGTGGTGGGGGAGCTTGCGTGTCCCATCGATCCCATGTGCTTGCCGATGGATGAAAACTATACATCGGACAGCTTATGGGATAGGGGCCAGACTAAGAGAGACACAACCTGCTGCTCTGCAGGTAGACTGAGGGTTGCAGTCAAAGTTTAAATCAGGCACACGAAGGCAGAAGTTCTTGGTCCGGACAATACTCCAAGGCTATCTGTCGGGGGTTGAGGCTGAACGCCTCTAAGCCACAAACCCTCGGATGTGAGAGCCGGGCCGATACCCACCTACCGAAAAATAGAGGTGAGATACTGAGCACGCTACACGCCTAGATCTGATACTTGTTCGAAGGCTCTCAGCTGGGGGATGAGGGATTCCCGGATGAGAGGGCCAGGCCGTTTCTCGTTCACTGCTGCACGAAGGTAAGGTGCTGAGCCGGCAGCACATGTAGCCTACCTCGTGAGCGAGTACAAAAAGGTAGAAGAAGAGCCCAAGTCAAAATGGTTACGAAAACTATCTGTATCTACCTCGTAGAGACTAGACAAAGGTGGAAAAACGTCTCAAAAACACGAAATGGAACGCACAGCTAGCGAATCCATTGCGTGGCCCGAAGTCCAAAGTGAAAGCTTACCTAATGGATATCGCCCGCAGACTGACCGTTTCTGGTGTGTGCTTGAGCGACCAGTGGCAAGCGAAATGCCCAACACATGGAAGTGAGGAATTAAAGCAGCCATGAGCAGGACGTGGCAACTCCTCGGGTGAGCCCAGTCTCAGAGCAATATGTGCCGGCTCTGCAATTATGGAAGCCACCTTGGATTGCAGGGGGATGCCCATGGTCTGCCCCTGCCTTCTCTTGAGGGTTTACCGTTTTGTCGTTGACCGTTCTACTTTGACCAGCTGAGATGTGGGCGATACCACAGCACAAACAATCTTACGTCTCTCGAAACCCCGGGAAGGCTAACCCGTAAAAATGCCTGCTGAAGTCGGATGTGCTGGCCTACGGGTGCAAATAAATCAGGCACAACGCAAAAAACGTCCGAGTGAAATTTCTTTCGTGCTAGGAACAGCTCTGACTATGTAGTTTTCTGAATGTCCGTCGTGCCTGGAACAGCTCTGATGGGCACAAAGACAAGCACATGTCCGAACCGAAAACTCGCTGAGTGAATACCGCCTGCAGACCGGTCTGGTTTGTGCGGGAACTGCCCGTGGTGAACGAAATGCCCAATATATTGAAGTGAGGAATTAAAGCAGCCATGAGCAGGACGTGATGATTCCCTCGGTGAACCCAGTACCAGGGCGCTATGTGTCGGCCCTGCAACTACGGAAGCCACCTTGGATGGCGGAAAATACTATGGACTGTCCCTGCCTTTACTTGAGGGATGACCGACGTCTTCGACTGTTCCAACTTGACCAGCTGTGATGTGGACGGTACCACAAAAGTGAGAGTCTCCCAGGAATGCTAACCTGGTCAAAACAGCATGCTAAAAGTCGGATGTGTTGACCTGAGGGTTTTGACCCAAGGGTGCCTAACTAGACACACCGCAATTATATCTAAAAAAAAAAACACTCCGGATGAACGCAAAGAAGAAGAAGAAATGCGCATTGGTTCCCAGATCACCCAGCCTTAAAGGTGTACCAGGAAATGTCTGTGGAAGTTAAGGCGGCTGGGGCGGCATTGATGACATCCCCCATGAAGAGGTGAGTGGTGTATACAATGATGGGCTAGCACTACATGCCCTATACACCTGAAGGCGTGAGCACTGACTGGCAGAGCCGGAGTGCACAGATTTTCTTCTTCTTTTTTTTTGTCCTCTATCTCCCTTTGAGACAAAACCAACCCACTCCAAGTCCTCCTATGTGCAGCTATGCTATGCAGCTCTGCCTATGTCCTCCCCATATTGCTCATTTCCATTTCTACTTTTCTTCTTCACGAGTCTCTAGGTCTTCCTCTATTACTTCTGCCGTGTGGGTTCCAGTCAAAGCTTTCTCTGGTTGTACTATTATTTGGTTTTATCCATAAATGGAATAGCCTGTCTAGCGTCAACGTCTTTTTCTTCGCCCGTTGGCTCACTGGTATTTGTCTAGTTCTTTCCGTAAGCTCTACTTTGGTGATTTTGTCATACTTTTGTACTCTTTTTGGTTTGCGAAGGCGATAATTAGTGGATGTTTGTAGTTTGTATGTAATCTTGTTCATTGTTCTTCTTGTTTCTGACCTATACAGATGTAATGATTTAACGATAGAACTGAATATTCTAAGTTTGCTGCTGCGTTTATTTTCAGTTGATTTCAATTAATTGCCTATTGCTATACAAGCGTCACAACGACTGCCTGAAAGGGGCTAGTGAAACGTTTATTCATTCATTCACTCAGTAGCATGTCCTTTGCAGAACCTCGCTCCCATAACAACTTTCCGGAAAATCTCTCCATCATAAGCAAGATATCCCGCATCCGATACACTCATCTGGAGATCATTCCCCACATCCTGCACCAATCTTCTCTTTGGCCTTCCTCTTCCTCTCTTCCCGGGCATATACCCCTCCATTATTGTTCTCTCCAAACTTTCGTGACATTTCAAGTGACCAAAATATTTAAATTTTGTTTGTTTTATCGTCTTTAATAGCCAACATTCTTCAATATTAAGTTCTTGAAGTATGGATGCATTTGTTCTTTTCTTTATCCAAGATATTCTTAGAACTCGTCTAAAACATTTGTATCCAAAGGCACTTATGCGCCGTTCATCTTGTTTAATAAGTCTCACAGGTGTATGTTGCAATGGGAAAGATGCATGTTCTTACAAATCTATTTTTTTTATAGTTCTGTCTGTCCCACTCCAAGGTTTATTCAGTTGTTTTAGTCTTTGAAGAGCAATAGATATTCGTCTTTTAATTTCTTTCATTGTGTAACCAAGATATTCGAAATTTTTCACCACCTCAAATTTTTCCTCATTTGCATATATTTCTTTCTCCATATTAGTTTTATCTGTATGCATTATCTGTGTTTATGCAATGTTAAGATATTATTTGTGATTTCCTCTATTCAATTGGGTTGAGGTTATTAGGTTGTCTATACCATTCTGTGTTGTGGATAGCAATACTGTATCCTCTGCATATTCTTCTTCTTCTTCAGCGTTCCGAGCTATTGAGGTTCTTTGCTGAAGATACAGTCTGTCTCCATTCGTCTCTCTGGTTGACTTTCTCTTGCCAGTCGTTGATTCCAAGTGCTTGTAGGTCTGTATATATATTATCTCTCCACCGCCTTCTTGGTCTACCTCGGGGTCTACGGTCATTTATTTCCTGAGTGTAAGCGAGTTTTGTTTCCCTATTATCTTCCATTCTTTCTATATGCCCCAGCCATTGTAGTTTATTAGCCCTTCTGCATATTGCTCCCTGTTTATATCATCTCTGACATTTCTCATTATATTTTCGGCGTACAGGTAAAACAAATAGGTGAGACAGAACACATCCCTAACGGACTCCTTGCTTGATGTCAAACCAATCTGATGTCTCGCCATATATTCTAACCGCTGCTTGTTGGTCTAGATAGAGCATTTTTATGAATTGTATTACATGTGATGGAAAGCACATATTCCTTATGATTTCCCAAAGTTTCTAATGTTGTACACAGTCAAATGTCTTTGAATAATCTACAAAACGCGAGAAGAAGTTTACATAAAATTCTCCACACTTCTCTATTATTAAACGCATGTTGAGTATGTGATCTCTTGTTCCTTTTCCTTGTCTAAACTCAGCTTGAACCACGTTAATTTCTTCTTGTACTTTCTTACGCAGTCTTCCCATTATGATTTTTAGTAGAATTTTATTTGCATGGCTGATCAGGGCAACAGTTCAATCCACCATAGTTGGTGCATAATTTCAGGTTGCCCTTTTTTGGTATTGGAATGAAGATTGTTTTCTTCCAATCTTTTGGCCATATACCATATTTCCATATATTTTTACATAATGCGCGATAGATTTGTATGCTTTCTTCTCCTCCTCTTTAATTAGTTCAGCTGGTATCTCATCACATCCGGGTGATTTACCATTCTTCAGGTTCTTTATTGCCTATGCAATTTCATCTAATGAGGGTTGAGGTAATGTACCTGCTGTCATTGGTTCATGTATCACATTCATATCCTCACTGTCATTCATATCATACATTCCACTGCAACATTCCTGCCATCTTTCTAGAATTTGTCTAGATTCTGTTAAGGTATTTTCCAACTTGTCACAGATAACATTTAATTGAGGTTGAACATTTCTTGTCAATAACTTCATTTCTTTGAATATTTCGTAATCTTTTCCAGTCTTATAATATTGCTCCAACCTGGTACTGCAGTCTTGTATATTTTGGTTTTTGTCAATTCTTGTGTTCTTTATTATGTCTCGAGTAAAAGATTTATACTTCACCCTGCTGTTATCGGATTCACATCCTATTTCAGTTCCCTTCGTTGTTTTATTAATTATATCGTGTCTGATGTATTCCATGGCTTATGTTGCTATTTCTTGGTCGGAATTAAATCTTTGGCCGCAGTTATCAAGACATATCTAGCTTGTACTGCCAGTACATCAGGTGTCAATTCCTTCTGTTAAAAAAAAAAAAAACGCCGCTTAAAAGTCGACAGGGTCGGCTTCATTGCACCAGGTTTTTATCCCATATGGCTCAGTATCTTTCTGCAGCGATGAAAGCGTCGCACAAAGCACGAACTTCGTAGCTCAAGCGACGACCCTCAGGAGTCTCCGAAAAAATGCACTCGTGAGCCGAAGGACGTGGCCCGGAATCGAACCCACAACCTTCGGAGCATGAGTCAGACGGCTTGACTCCCCATACCTCCTGTATAGACATCAAGACGCCAAAACGATTCTTTACCTCAACGTTGTATGCATCTGCTATTTTTGTGAGATCAAAATGAAGTAGCCTTTGTCCTCGGTTAAGCTTTTTGAGTTTTACTTTCATATCTGCTTCTAATAACTGATGATCTGTATCACAGTTTGAACTTCGTAGGGTTTTCGCCGATGTTATGCTTGATCTCCATCTTCTTTGTATAAAATATAATCTATCCGGTTTTTGGTAGTACTGTCCGATGACTTCCACATGAAGAGTCTTCTTGGATGTTGTTTAAAAAGTGTGTTGGCTATCATTAATTCATTTTCTATGCACAATTCACTTCATTTGTCACCTGCATTATTTCTATTTCCCAATCCCAATTTTCCTAAAACATGTCTCTCATGTTCAGCTCATCCTGTACCAACTTTTGCATTAAAATCTCCCATTATTATTATTACGTCATTATGACCACTACCGGTCTCCCTGGCTCAGTAGTTAGCAGCTTTCTCCGTAACCCAGAATCCTCTCGTGGTTGACGTGAGCGCACGAGAATTCAAAGGTGTTCAAGTCGCGCCAATGTCTTACGAGAGTATAGAGCCGGTCGCTCAGAAACTCGTGGCGTGCTGGTGAGCGTAATCTAGCCTAGGAATCAACATACAGCTGAAAGATGCTGGTGTTGACCGCAATATCCTGAAACAGGATGGAAACGCGGAAAAAAAAATTATGACCGCTCTTATTTAATGTGTCTTGCAGTGTGCTGTAAAAATCTTCAATTTCGTCTTCCTCTGCTGTTGAAGTAGGCGCATATATCTGCATGAGAATTGTGTTTTTCTAATGGCCTTTAAATCTGACAGTGAAAATTCTATCGCCAACCGGGTTATATCCAATTAAAGATTTTCTAGTGAAACTAAAACATTATACTCAACGATAAGAATGAGTCAAAACACTTTCTTTGGTCATGAGATGAGAAGAGATGCATTGGATAATATCGTGACGACTGGGAAGATCAAGGGAAAGAGAGGCAGGGACAGATCAAGAGAAATAATGCTGGATGGACTGAAACGGTGGCATGGAGGATTATCACCCGCAGATTAGATCCAGAACAAAGACCGAAATCTGTGGAGAGACATGAACGTCTGCGCCAGCAGGCAATGCACTTGATGACTATGATGATGATGGTAAATGCGAGCACATGTAGTTGTTTGGTATGGTATCACATTTGCGACGGTAAGCAGAGGATCTGGTTATAGAGACATTGGTTACACACCACTTTCAGTGTGGTCACTAGCATGCAGTACAGCAATGACCAATTACCTTCTTCCCAGTTGCCTAAAAAACCATGGCAGTCAGGGCAATTATGGAGAACAGATAGAACATTAAAGTCATAGTAATGTCAGCATGTGGGGTTCTTTGCCAACGTGCATGCGGGAGTGAAACTTGGGTATGTAAGACATAATATGGATTATGTTGAGTTGAGTCAAGAACCGACATCGCAACATTTGGAGCATTCTCATACATACGCCGCCGTCATCGTTAACAACCAACGAAGAGTTCCAATACCAATGATACAATCTGCAATCTGATTATGTGTCCGCCTGACCATTTCGCGGAGTACTGCGTGTCAACCAGATCCTCTGGTTACTCCCTGCTGCACCATTATCTCCAGATCATGATGATCTACCTGTTTTTTTGCCCTACACACACGATCCCATAGAACCCTGAGCACATCTGCTTTATCATGCACCTATAGCCC
Source organism: Cepaea hortensis (assembly GCA_963921405.1). Lineage (NCBI taxonomy): Eukaryota > Metazoa > Mollusca > Gastropoda > Stylommatophora > Helicidae > Cepaea > Cepaea hortensis. Next base: position 98,482 of record CAWUFQ010000192.1, on the reverse strand, counting down.
ACCCAGAGCTGCAGGTCCCTTCAGTTTTCTCTGCATGCCCTGGGAAAAGATCCAACGGATGCTCCCTATCTTTAATTTTTAAATTTAAGCATGCCACTCTGCACGAAGCATTCCTGTCTTCACAGTTTTCAGTATGCTTTGTGAGTCCGTTACAATCACGACATATTGTGTGTTGTTTATACCGCGGGCCAGCCTACGGCGCAGTCACCCCTGATAACTTACCAAAAACTGTGACACACCCCTGAAAACTAACTAAACTGGCTTTGACACACCCCTGAAAACTAATCAAAACTGACTTTGACCCAAACCTGAAAACTAATCAAACTGGCTTTAAGCCACCCTTGAAAACTAACTACAAGTAGCTTTGACCCACCCCTGAAAACTAATCAAAACTGGCTTTGACACACCCCTGAAAACTAACCAAACTGGCTTTAACCAACCCATGAAAACTAACCACAACTAGCATTGAACCACTCATAAAAATTAATCAAAACTGACTTTGACCAACCCATGAAAGCTAATAAAAACTGGCTCTGACCCACCCCTGAAAACTGACCAAAACTGTCTTTAACACACCAATGAAAGCTAACTAGACCTGGCTTTGACCCACCCTTGAAAACTGACGACCATAACTGGCTTTGACCCACCCCTAAAAACGAAACAAACTAGCTTTAATCCACCCATGAAAACTAACCAAAACTAGCCTTTACCCACCCCTAAAAACTAATCAAAACTGGCTTTGACCCACCCCTGAAAACTAACCAAATTGGCTTAAACCCCCCCCCCCCCATGAAAACTAACCCCAACTAGCTTTGACCCACTCCTGAAAACTAATCAAAACTAGCTTTGGCCCACCCATGAAAACTAACCAAAACTGCCATTGATACACCCATAAAAACTGACCAAAACTGTCTTTAACACACCCATGAAAGCTAACTAAAACTGGCTTTGACCCACCCTTGAAAACTGACCAAAATTGTCTTTAACACACCCATGAAAGCTAACTAGAACTGGCTATGACCCACCCTGAAAACTGACCATAACTGGCTTTGACCCACCCCTGAAAACTAACCAAACTGGCTTTGACACACCCTTGAAAACTAACCAAAGCTGGCTTTCAACAACACCTGACGCCTTCCTATCTCCCAGCAGTGTGGTGCTCCTCTCGCGGACATACCACAAGCCCGGATTCTTCCAACATGCGAGTGGTAAAGCCTGTTTACAGAGCAGTGCTCTTGAGACATGGGCTCCAAGATTTTAGAGGCACCAAGTGGAGCTTGGGAGCAGCGCTAGTGCAGTGGCTAGACGCCTGTCTGTTGGTCGTGTGGTCGTGGGTTTGAGTTCACACTGAGATGGATTCTTACGGTTGATCTGGGCTCCTAGGTCGATCCAGCCGAAAGCGAGTAGCATGTGCGTACGCAGGCAGGTAGGCAGGTGTGCGGGTAAGTATATATATATATATATATATATATATATATATATATATATATATATATATATATATATATATATGTGTGTGTGTGTGTGTGTGTGTGTACATATGTGTATGCGTGTGTGTGTGCTGTAATATAATTTTTCACAAGCGTAACATCGCGGTAAAAATATTTCCAATACGATTAAAGTTTGACACCGCCTCAGGGCTAATTTGTTCCGCGCTGCGGGGAATCCTACTTTTACATCGACTCATTGTGACGTCACAACCGGAGGGAACTAAAATAAAAACACATGCAAGGTGGAGAAACGGCCTATTCGTTTTACGGAAAGCCAGCATGAGACATGAAGATCTGAAATAGCGGAAGGAGTGAGAGTTTCGAAATCAAATTCACGAAGAAAGTAAAAATCATCAGCCTACGACATTGCTTTTGAGAAATTGCATCTCAATCTGATCATGAAAATTCGTGTCGACATGTTGAAGTCATTCTGATAAAGAAGGTAAATACCATATTTACTTTAATGTATTTTAAATTTAAATTAAGATGTGATCCCTTTCCGAAGAAGTCGGTGAGTAAATCTTGTTGAACCCATGTGGTGAGTTATTAATAAATTAATTTAGTAGGAGACTAAATTATAATATATTTAATTGTTATAGTTTATATATAAACTGTACATTAGGAGAAAACTACAGTGTTTTATTTTCTCCCAGCTAAACAACTTAGTTAATGTAAACATTAGACACATGTTAAACATTTTATTTCTTAAGCATGAAACTCAATCTACAATGAATTAGAGTGGTAACTTAAGACTTAAGAGAACTCAGAATCCTTAGTGCAGTGGTAAGGACATATGTACAGGTGCCCACACTAGTAAGAGGAAACTATTGTAAATGTGTAAACACTGATAAGTCAAACTAGTGTAACGTGTCTTAGTCAGTAGATGCTTTTTTTTATACATAAACACATGAACAAACCAGTAGTTTTCTTATATTTCATGAACGCATGGGAACCAAAAAGAGTTCTATAGGTATCATAATTTGTGTGATGTTAAAGTACACATGTGGTAAGGCAAATGTATTTTCCATGTTGTAAACATGGGGAAGTAATATTTGGGCCACACAATAATACTTAATCAACCGCCATGCAAGAATTATTATAATTCATAATGCCTGAATGTGAATTAAGTATATCACATAAATTGTATGTATTTGATGAGAGCATGTGGTGGCTCATGGATTTCATGTTGCTTTATCCTTGGTGAATTTCATAAGCATGCCTACTGACCACATGAGGCTATGCCATTGCTGAGAGCATGTCTGTTTAGGATTCATGTGTAATTTCATCATTGTTAAACAGATTTGAATGTATCATTTGATAAAACCCATAAGCATGCATGACTAAATATCATCCAGGAAATAGTATAATTTCTAATGAAGGATGAGATTTCATTGTAATGTCATTCTTGTTGAATCTGTGAAAGTATTCTGTGTAAAGCACCTACATAGGCATGATTGTCATTCCTACAGATATGATGTGTCTGATGAGTGATTGTGCAAGAAGATATTTCATTGTGATATCAATGATGTTAAACATTTTAAGTTATCATTGGGAAATCACTTAAGTATCATTACCCACCTTACATGCCAGTATAAGGATGTTTGATGAATGATTCCTGCATGATCATCCATACAGATATGAATGTGTCTGAAGACTGAGTGAAATGATCATCCATACATATGAATATTATGTCTGAGAATGAGTGTATGCTGCAAGGGAGTATAGGCTAACAATCAGTCTCATGATAGAGGGCAACTGTGATGTGTAATGTCATGTCTATCACCAGAGAACTGGTTCGGCATAACGCATACCCTAAGTATTAATTTAGTACACTCCGACGCATGATAACCCTTCGTATAAAATATCATTCATGTTACTATCATCTGGTTTTGTGCGCTAAGTACGACACACCCAATATCATACATTACGCATACTACCAGCATCTGTGTTTGTACCTTAAGCAAGATCCCACTTTGTAGTTCATGTCACTCCTGTTAACACATATGGTCTAGTGTAATGATAATAATGTACTACAAGGATAATGATGATGACTGTAATGTAATGATAATAATTTAATAATGATTATGATGATAATGATAGAATGATGTAATGATTTCTAATTCCACATGCTGAGTAGGGTGAAGACAGGCAAGCTTCGTGCAGAGTGGCTTGCTTAGCTTCGGAAGTCACGGGTGACAAGCATCGTCTGGATCTTTTTTCCGGGGCATGCTGGTGTGCTGGGGAATGAACAGGCGGACAGATTGGCTGGCTCGGCAAAACTTGGTGGAGTATTGATGCATTACAAAGCAGACGTGGTTGCGGCCTTGTGGGAGCATGTGTACACCTCGGAGGAGCAAATGAATCACCATGGTCTGGCAAGAATGCGACAGAGAGGGGTGACGAGGGGATCTGGCCAACGATCAACGCTCAGAGGAAAGGCGAGACGGACATATAATAAGATTGCTACTGGTACTATTAGTGATGGAACTCTTCGCTGGCTGCTGAGGATGGGGACGGAGCGCTTATGGGAATGCCCCGAATGCTGTGATGTTGGTTCCTAAATCAATCAATCAATCAATCATGGTTTCTAATGTCATGAGCATGATAATAATGATAATGATTGTAATGACAATGATATAAGAAAACCATTATGATGTTGATGATGATGATAATAAATATTACATCCATGAGAATGGAAGAAAACTTCTCACTTGAAGCATTTAATGAAGAAGAATGCACCTGAATTCTCTACAAGAATGATACCATAATGTGCTTATATTGTTTATAAGCAAATACTCATTGAAATGGGAAATGATTTGCAAAATCCTTAATGTATGAGACCCTTTTTCTTGAATAGAAAAAGATGAGGAGAATTAACAAGGGACAGAATGGGATGGGAAACATAGTTTTCAATTCCAAATCAATCAAGGTATTACTTAACCGGTAGAGCTGGGGACAGGCATAGGTGAAGATGAAACTGCACATCTGCTAGTCTAAAACTTGAACACCATATAATGGAAGATGGAATGGAGAGCAACCAATTATGTTATGGATAACTATGTGAGAGCACCAAGACTCTTTACCTTCCACAGTTTAGTTTCCTAGGATCACAATTCCTTTAGGTATTTTCTTTGTGATGTTCTTGAGAAAAATATAGAACATTTCAGTTCTGATGTTCACATTGATGATATCTTTATATTTATGATGGATGCTAAAATTTCAGGTAGTGGTCATTATCCAGATCTGACTTTGCGAATGCAGCACTTTGTGAAAGTAGTAGTAGCAGCTTGACTGAATGCAGTAGCCACTTAACTGAGTGAGGCAGCTGAGATAGTGAGACCAAATACTATTCCACAGCAACTTCCTGCCAATTTTCACCAAGACAGGTATAACATATCCTTTAGGTAAAGCGGGGAGAAACGCAGTGAGCCATAATAAATCTAACCGGGGGAAGAAATATAAAACAAGAACACTCAAGAATATAGTCTACACTGACTGATTGCTACCGAGATCCAAGAACTGGATGGGAGAACAACCAGGGTGTACCCAGTTTTCTTCCACAGATTATAACTAGGTCAGCAGAAGAGGCCCAATAATTATAATTAAAACCGGATACAACACTGAGGACAATGTATGATACAGTGGCACAGCCAGGAGATAGATAATTTGTTAGAGATGGATATGTAAATAATCTTGTAATTGTGCTGCATTGATTGTTGTATGTTATTATATGTATAATCAATAACTCCATTTATATATAATAAATGATGAAAATTACGGGTTATTTTCTCTTTTTAGAGTTCTCTTGTCATAGTAAAATTGTTGTAAGCAATTACCCTAGATTTATTATTTAGTTGGTAGAGGAGAGGCAAGGAACCACCCCTAAGGACATATGGGATTCTCAGTAAAAATTTCATTGTTTTCTGGAGGTATTCCTTGGTTCTCCAAAACTCTATTTAATGGTCTCGAATCATTGCGTCAATAACAGCTAAATTAATTGTAGCGGGCAGGATCACATTGAGAAAGAGGAACTGAGGATCCTTTATCTCTTTAGGGTTGAGCCATCAACTATTTATCCGACATATGCATATATGTATTTGTGTGGTTATGTAAGAAAGTACTGTGTGTATGCACGGAAGTAGTATGTGTGTGTGTGCATGTATGCATGCATGCATGGGTATGTATGAATGTATACATGTATGTGTTTGTGTGTGTGTGTGTGTGTGTGTCTATATAACTGTTGCTGATAACGGTGTAACTGATGACGACGACGTCTATGGTGTATGGCAATAACATATTTTATTTGCATCCTGTAATCACGTGAGATCAGGCTTTGTAGCCAGAAGCGAGATCACACAAGGTGAACTCAAACCCGTCTGTCCTCCTTGTTGTTGTCATGGACACTGTAAACTCCTTTAATAGCCCTCCCATCCGGAACGGTATAGTTCAGAACTTCATCCCAGTTGTTGACGAACCCTGTTTTACTAGTTTCTTGTGGACTTGCCGGACACAGCACTGGACCGTGAATAGCCTGTCCTTATGACCGTTGTCATGGTAGCTCATCATCCCATTGAGGACCTCTCATACTCGGGACAGGAATACTGTAGCGGTTCGTCAAATGAGTTGAGGTAATTTGAAGCAGGGGACACAATTAATCTGAAACAGGGGACACAAACTTCCGAGTCAGAGTATTTGTTAAAATTAGCTGCTGTTATAATCTGTCATATGTTGCCTATAGTACCTTGTGGTGTAGGAAGAAAAAGGATGGGTGGGGTTGAGATTGGCTACTTCAGTCCCCGCGATCTGTGAAGGTTAGTGAAAGCTGATCAAAATTGGCTTTGACCCACAGGTGAAAATTGATGAAAACTAGATATAACCCATCTCTGAAAATTAACCAGAAACTGACTTTGACAGACCGGTGAATACTAACCAAAACTGTCTTTGACACACCTATGAAAACTGACCACAACTGGCTTTGACCCATACCTGAAAACGAACCAACGCTGGCTTTGACCTACTCCTGAAAACTAAAATTAAAACTAGTTTTGACACACCCATGAAAACTGACTACAACTGGCTTTGACACACCCCTGAATATAAATGGAAACTGACTTTTACACACCCCTGAAAACTAACCAAAACTGGCTTTGACACACCCCTGAAAACTAAACAAAACTGGCTTTGACACACCCCTGAAAACTAAACAAAACTGGCTTTGACACACCCCTGAAAACTAAACAAAACTGGCTTTGACACACCCCTGAAAACTAAACAAAACTGGCTTTGACACACCCCTGAAAACTAAACAAAACTGGCTTTGACACACCCCTGAAAACTAACCCAAAATGACTTTGACAAGCCCCAGAAGATTAATTAAAACTGGCTTGGCAACACCAATGTAAGCTGGCTTCACAACACCAATGTAAGCTGGCTTGACAACACCAATGACATTTTGAGAAGCGAGAACACACAGGGTGAACTGAAACCGTCTGTCCTGCGTGTCGTTGTCATGGACGCTGTAAACTCCTTTAATAGCGCTCCCATCCGGAACGGTGAAGTTCAGAACTTCGTCTAAGTTGTTGAGGAACCCTGTTGTATAACAGCTGCTTGTGGACGTGCCGGACACATTACAGCACTGGACCATGAATCGCCTGTCCTCAGGACCGTTGTCATGGTAGCTGCTCATCCCATTGAGGACCTCATTCTCGGGACAGGAATAGTCTAGCAGTTCGTCAAATGCGTTGAGGTAATCTGAAACAGTGGACAAAAACACTTCCGAGTAAAAGTATTTGTTAACATTAGCTGTATCTATTGCCTTTAGTACCTTGCCGTGTAGAAAGGGAGTTGGGAGGCGGGGGGTTTGAGCCTGAGGAATTAAGGCCACCTGGCTAGTGCAGTCACCGCGATCTGTTCAGGTTAGTGTTTTTTGTTGTTGTGCAAGACGACAAACAAAAACAGTACACGCCTTACTGAGGATTAAAAACATATATCGCTGCATCTGGTCAGGTGCACACTGTAGAGCTGTATATCATATCAAGTGAATACATGAATAATACAGAAGCTGAAACAATGAAAACACATAGTCACGGGTTTTGTTCGAATGTGAAACATCTGTTATCGCCACGGTAATTTCAAATTGTGTATGCACCTGACGAGATGCAGCGAAATATGCCAGGCAATAAATCGTGCAATATACTATTTGTAGCTTGTGTGTTTAAATACATTGTTTTGAATTTACTACCATTTACTGCCAATATAGTACCTTGCGGTGTATGACAGAGGGGTCTTTGAGCCTGAGGAATTAAGGCCGCCTGGCTAGTGCAGTCGCCGCGAACTGTGCAGGTTAGGATTTTCTTTTTGCCCCCGACAGAAAAAAATCCCACACCTTACCGAGGGATCGAACCCGGGTCTCCCGAAGGAGAGTCCGGCGTTCTAGCCACTCGTCCAGCCGCTCCTCTTTGAATTTACAAGCATAAAAATAAGCTTGATGCAATAATTTTAATTAGTAGAGACAGAAGGCAGACATGATCACCAACGCCGCATGTCATGTACTAAATGTAGAAGAAGATGTGATAGTGGGGTTCGGACTTGCAAAGATCTGAAAAGAATTTCTGAGACCATGGGAAGGTGGAGAGATGTGAGTAACTGACTTTCAACAACTTGATCAACTAGCCTGATGATTATGGCGGTTAAGATGATGGTAGTAATCACGATGGGAATAATGATGTTAATTATGATGACAGTGATGATGAGGGAACTGCTGATAATCATAATGGTAATGCTGCTAGTGATGGTAAAGATGATGATAGTGAAGATGATAGTGATGATTATGATATCCATGATGAAGTTACTGATGATATTAAAAATAATGAAGTTAGTTATGTTATTGATGATGATGATGATATTTATGATGATGATAGTGATGTTAATAATGATGATAGCATTGTTATTAACGATGGTTGAGGTGTTATTGACGGTGATAGTCATGCCTATAAGCTGGAAGTAACGACACACAAACATGATAATATCGATCAACTGTAACTAATAAACAAAGGATAAATAACGATAAGTGGAAAGCAATAATAACACAGGAAATTACTATCTCGACTAATGTAATAAACACAGGACAAATCCATCCATCCATTCACCCACCCATCCATCCATCCATCCATCCATCTATCCATCCATCCATCCATCCATCTATCTATCCATCCATCTATCCATTCATCCATCCATCCATCCATCCATCCATTCATTCATCCATCCATCCATCCATCCATAAATCCATCATGCGCCATGCCGGAAAGCGTGGGCGGTCATGACTCGCCATTTCACTCGATCACCAAAGTCGTGGATCAGCTCAGTGTTCTTGTCTCGGCCATGCCACGTGGTCAAGCCATCCAGGTATTTACTTCTCTGTCGTCTTCGTGTTCTTTCCTCTTCATCTTGCCAGTTGTAACGAAGTTTTCTAGTTTATATCTTCTCATAACCTGCCCAAAACATGTTGACCGACTACGTCTAATTTTTCTAATCAAGTTACCGTTTTCATTTTCTTTCTATCCGTCCACAGTATTATTTGCATTTTCTTCACATAAACCACATCTAGTCTGCCATTATATGTTTTTCAGCTTGTCTGCTCATTGTCCGAGTTTCACATCCATACAAAAGTATAGGTTCTTTGTAGCACTTCAACACTCTTTTTTGTTTTCTAGTTGCAGTTAACATCTTTTTATTTTTATTTTTATTTTTTTTTCGCATATCCTTTACAGGACATCGCTGTCAACATCAGCATCTTTCAGCTGATTGTTGATTTATTGTCAAGATTACGCTCATTAGTTTGCCATTGCTTTCTGAGCGACCGGTTCACACACCCCGTAAGTTACCGACGCGGAGAGAACCGCTACAAATTTTCGCGCAACTTCACATTACTTACGAGAGTATACGAGATTACGGAGAAAGTCGTGTAACCTCTAGACCAGAGAGACCGGCTAGAGATCTTTTTATTAGTCAGTATGTTTTCCGTCTTGCAAAAGGCTACCTTCGCCATGGCGATTCTTGTTCAAATCTCTTCAAGGCATCTCCCACACGCAAAATTCAGTTCATCACTATTATAAATAGTGTATATGGACTACGCTTGATTTCAAAGCGAGCGAGCGCAAAAAAAAATAAAAATAAAATAAAAACCTGTTCATTGACATTCAAGTCACTTCTGTTTTCACTTGGTCTTGCTTCTATCGAGTGAATGAAGTTCATGCCCCGAGCATCTCCTTACCTGGTACCAAAGTACTGTCTAAACGGGAGTATTATTGCAGAGTTCTGGTAAGTAAGTTTGTACTCGCAAGGATGTATGTCCCTGCAGTCTATAGCTGGGATTATCGTTGGATAGCCTACGCTGCTTGATTTGCGTGAGCACCACAGTTTGTCGGCGCTTGTCAGTGTTTGTGTCTGCAGTCTCTGCAGTCATTAGCTTATATCTGTGGACAGGAGCTGGTTTAAGCAGATCCCATCATGCAACACGAGGCTATCCTTGAGGTCGACGATGTAGCGCACTTTTTGACAACGTGACGTGCGAACGTGGCTTGACATCGTGACTGAACATCATGGCTTAACATCGTGACTAGACATCGTGATTTGACATCGTGACGTGACAAAATGGCTTGACATAGTGACTTAACTGAGTAATTGCTGACACAGATCACCCGTTGCACGAGGCGCTGGGCGCAGTTAAGGGTCAGCGACTGATAAGAAGGAAATCATGGATGGCTCAGGCGGAGGATACGATCAGACAGGTGTGCATCTTGGAGAACATTAGGCGAGGAGAGGAGTGGGTCAGAGTGCCAGCGGAGCAGTCAGACTTGTGCAGAGTTATAATCACATTGAGCCGGGAGAGCAGGGAGTGGCCAGCAGGGGCCACGGAAGTGGAAATCCAGCAACTAATTCAGGATAATGCTCGCCCGGGTGATATAAATTATATACACAGATAGTTCGGTGCTGAGAGGCAGGAGAAGTGCCTGGGGGTTCTTAGCAAAAGCTAATGGTTGACGTTTGATGCAGGAGAACCTGGCATATGATACCACAACATCTAGCTTAAGAATGGAGGTGGGGGCGGTCAGTGCAGCTTTCCGCTGGATGGAGAATACGATACACACACATATCGTGATTGTAACTGACTAAGAAAGCATGCTGAGTAGGGTGGGGACAGGCAAGCTTCGTGCAGAGTGGCTTGCTTCGCTTCGCAAGTCACGGGTGACAAGCATCGTCTGGATCTTTTCTCCAGGGGCATGCTGGTGTGCTGGGGAATGAACAGGCGGATAGATTGGCTGGCTCTGCAAAACTTGGTGGAGTATTGATGCATGATAAGGTAGACGTGGTTGCGGCCTTGTGGGAGCACGTGTACACCACGGAGGAGCAAATGCATCACCATGGTCTGGCAAGAATGAGACAGCGAGGGGTGACGAGGGGATCTGGCCGACGATCGACGCTCAGAGGTAAGGCGAGACGGACATATAATCAGATTGCTACTCTTACTATTAGTGTTGGAACTCTTCGCTGGCTGCTGGGGATGGGGACGGAGCGCTTATGGGAATGCCCCGAGTGCTGTGATGTCGATTCCTAAATCAATCAATCAAGTGACTTAACATCGTGGCTTGACATCGTAACGTGACATAGTGGCTTGTCAACATGGCTTGACATTGCGACTTGACATCGTGGCTCGACATCGTGATTTGACATCGTGACCTGGCATAGTGTTATTGACATCGTGACTTGACATCGTGACATGGTCATAAAACTTCTTTTATGAACGTACATTCAAGTCAATAATGGAAGAAAGCAGTTTTGGTAGGCGGCGACTATGTTATCCAAGGTGATTGATTGATTGATTTAGGAACCGACATCACAGCATTCGGGACATTCCCATAAGCGCTCCGTCCCCATCCTAAGCAGCCAGCGAAGAGTTCCAAGGTGAATAAACGAATAATACTTTGGCTGAAATACTACAAAAAATAATAATATGCACTGGTATATTTCGGTACGAAGTGTTTACTGAACAAACAACATCACCAAAGTTTACTCACCTGTCCAATGGCAACCGCTGGTTCTTCCAAGCACCGGCCTGCATAGAAACTGCCACCGCCTATCCTCGTGGAAATTGCTATGTATGCTGAAGATAAAGCTAAGGATCTGGTTTGGTGGACATTCAAATATGGCTTCCTCGTCAAAGTCGTTAACAAACTGACCATCCACTATGACCCAGCCCAGGACCAGCAATAGACAGCTAGTGGTGACAATTGATGGCATGGCTGTACAATGTTCAGACAGATATGATTGCTAAAATGAAGTTCCGCCCTCTTTAGAATTCAGAACAGGCAACAATTAAATATAACACCTCCTTCACGTAGGTTCAGTGTTAATGCAAGCTAGATTACCATTGCGTTTATACTCTATACTTGTTTACTTACAACGGATGTGAAAACCAAAACAAAATATGTTTTTATAAAATGAGGCATGGTTTAACGAAACTCTGAATTAATTATGTTTTCAATAAAAACAAAGAACTGGCGTATGTAGATAAGACTTGCATGTCTAGCGGCAGCTGGAACTACAAACCATCGCTGATGGATAGATGGATGTGCAGTTATAGATCCCAGCTTGGACAACGAGTAGGTGGAGTGGTAATATCAAAGCACGCGATCAACCTTGAAGGTATAATTAAATTAGTTAATCTGTTTTGGGCCAAGTGGTGTGTTATAAATATGTTGTTGGCCTTCCTCGGTAGGTTGTTTGTGAAGGTTGGCTGATTGGTGGGTGGGTTGGCTGGTTGGTTGTGTAGATGAGCTGGTTGGTGGGTGGGTGGGTTGGCTGGTTGGTTGTGTAGGTGGGCTGGTTGGTGGGTGAGCTGTCTAATTGGCTGTGTAAGTGGGCTGTTTGGTGGGTGAGCTGTCTAATTGGCTGTGTAAGTGGGCTGGTTGGTGGGTGGGTTGGCTGGTTGGTTGTGTAGGTTGGCTGGTTGGTGGCCCTTGGGACCATCTGGTGTTGACATGAAAGGACGTCACTAGAACAATCCAAGACTGTTTGAAAAACCTAACTTGTTGCAGCGATTGTAAACAAGAGAGTTGGCCTAGACGGACGGTGTTTCGCTAGCTCTGTATGAATTTGGAAAACATCTACCGTGTTCGGGATTAATTAAATTTAATATACACGTGCCTGTCATGACAAAATGTAGATGTGATTCAGGAGTAAAGCAGTGTTACATAAGGTACTCCATAGATTGTATTTAGGTATAATTAATGTATGATAGACTGGTGATAGTTAGAGTTTAGGACTTCAACGTAGTGTGTTGCGTTGTGGTTAGGCAGTAAACGAGTTTCGGCGACTGTAGGCAGCTGCATTGTAAAAACTAGCTAGGGTGATATGGTAATTGGCTCTGCTAGTTGGGAGATAGGGGAAATGTCCAATGGTAGGATCTTCCAGTGGGGTGCCTACTGGGGTTCTGCACTCTGTCTATTGGTTTTTCCTTGTCTTATCCTAATTCGGACCAAGGTGATGAGCTCCTCTGCTCCATGACAGAGTTTAGTTCGCTGATAAATATCTGAGCGAGGCCGTAGGCCTACACTCAGCTGGTAAGGTCAGTGACTAGTGCTCTCACCAGGTGTGTTATTTCTCTAACAGGTTCCCCGCCAGTTACGAGGAAGCTCTACACTGGTTTTGATGAAGTTCTACTCCGGGTAGGAAGAACACGAGATGAACAGTCAATGTTTTAATAAGATGAATAACTTCAGAGAAGAAAGTTTATACAATAGTGTTTATGCTGGGCCCATAATCAGGAGGGTCCACCAGAACATGGCTCAGTTGAGCAAAACCATATAAACGATTCCTGTGTGATAGGGTTCACCTAGGATGGGTGATGTTCGTTTTTACACCACATATCAAATGAACACTAGGGATTAAAAAGGAACACTAAACGTAGCATCCACATGGAGTTGTAGATTCCAGTGGAATATTACAAGGGACATTGTGTTTGTGATAATTTAGAAAATAGATAGAATCAAGTGTGTTACCAATAACAGTGATACCTATTTTCACAGTACAGGGATTGGTACATTTAAGAACTATAGGGACTTACAGTATACAGTGCGTAACCGATCCATGATCAGTGTTAAACTATAGACTGTATCTATTTCGGATGATCATGTATATGGATTACCCAGTAGCTGCCAGAGAAAGTCAGCGACTGGCAGGAGAGACACATCGCTCGGTGAGGTCTTTATGTGCTGAGCTAACGTGCTGTGGTGTAACCTTGCTTGGATGATCTGACTTGGCTCCTAATCTGCTAGTCCGATTCTACACACATTATAGTATACGACACACATTCTTCGCATACACTTCTCATATACATTACACTTTTCTTTTAATAAAATAATTGTTATTAATTTTTAGAAGCTAGAGTTGTTGAGTATGTTGTGTTGGGGAAGAATGAGAGGGGGCATGATCCAGTGATGATAGAGAGAGAGAGAGAGAGAGAAAGAGGTGTCCATAAACTGAGGGAGTGTGGTGGACGGAAGCTAGTGGATTCTCCAAGATAATGATAGGGGGTTAAAATATAATGTGGGTGTTGATTCCCCTCACTCCAGGGACGACACTAAAGGTAATCCACGACAGTAATTACTTGTATACAACCGATTTGACCTCGAACTATTGGAGTCGAACCGTAGAATTGTTTACACGAGGTGGGGACGAGTTATAATCCCGGTGATGACAATGTAGCTGTTTCGGATCCTCGGCAGAGGGCTCACGCCCGCACGCACACGCAGATTTACTTTTCTCATTCCCACTCATCTTAATATATCTTAAAGCCCATAATTAACGAGGAATCATATTTAGAAAATCATAAACAAACATTAATTAAATTTTTTTTTAATACAGATCGAATTGTCTGCCCTTACAAATCCACATTGGCAATGTGGATTCGCTATCGCCTAATCCCCTCATAACGTTACATAGCTTATATAGGAATATACTATGCGGATTTGGTGGACTGAATCCATATTTCCTATGGATAACGTGCAGATACTATTACTCTGGTTCCCAGAGTCTTTGTTGATTATTCTTTCAATCCAATTTGGTATGTGTTCAACAACTCTGTTGTTGTTTCACAGCCTCGCTGTTCAGCCTATGTTATATATACTAGCACCTGCATGTACATTGATAAATATAATTGGATTTGGCGTACAGAGGTACGAGATGCAGCGAAATATGCCAGGCAATAAATCGTGCAATCTATTGTTTGTTTCTTCGTTATTCAAATTCACTGCGGAAAAACATTGTTTTGTACTCCTCTTATTGTTTATGAGATCCTTGTAAGTAAACAAGGTTTGAGTATAAACACAGTGGGTAATGTAGCTTGAATTAACGTTGAATGTACAGCAGGTGTTCCATTGTGTCCTGTTGGAGATTTTGTGGCCATGCTTTCATGCCGGCTCTGTGGCGTGGGGTTTACAGACCTGTAATCCCACATACCACGTTCGAAACACAGCTGTGGGCGAGTTGGCAGCAGACCGACTTGCGTTGATTTGCATACAATAGTATGAGTGCCAACCGTTCGGAAAGCAAGGACTTATCATCATTAAGTACCATGCCAGCTGGCGTAGGCGTTCGTGTCTCTCCGCAGATCTTGGTCTTTAGTCTTCTGGGTCAACTCTGGTGATGACATCTCAGTCCATCCAGCATCACTTCTCTTTGTCTACTTCTGCTTCTCTTTCCCTTGTTCTTTCCCGTCGTCACGATGTTCTCCGGTGCCTATCTTCCCATTACATGGGAAAAGAAAGGCGTTTGTCTTATTCTTATTGATGAAGTTAGCCTCTTTCAGGCAGTCCTTGTTAGTTATTCTGGCAGTCCAATGAATTCGCATCATTCGTCTTAGGAACCACATCTCTGTTGCTTAGAGGTTCTTCCTAATTTGTTCATTTACATTCCCAGATTCACTTACATACAGCAATACAGGTTCTATATAGCCTTTCAGCACTTTCCTTCTTACATTCAATGATTGTGACTTATTGCACAAGACACCTTTCATTTTCTGAAATGCAGCGTTAATGGCAAACTCCTGAACGTAAACTTGCCAAGAAATTACAAACAGTTAAAGCATGCTGGGGTTGACTGCTGCGTCCTGTTAAAGATTGGCGCCTAATTTTTCAAGTGGCAACGTTTGCCTTCTTGTCCTTGTCCTCGGCTGTGTTGTAGTCTCCAAAATCTACCAAGTGTCTCATGACCTCCAAACTCATTCATGAAAGTTTTCCATTTAGATTTCTTTGGCCTCTGCAACGCTTTGACTGAACTCCTCTTCTTTCTCCTTCGTAACCCTTCCGGTCTTCTCTGTTTCCTTTTGTGTGCGTTGGGATATCTCCCGTTACTTCTATTAGGGACGTTCATTTGAAACCCGTTCCAATGGCTTTATTATAAAAGCATGAAAGAAACATTAACAGGTGTGGTAGAATTAAACAAAGCATTCGCTTTGAATGAATTATGCACCATGGGTTGGTCAGAAGAAGTCGCCGTAGGCATTCAGGCAAGCATCCCATTGCTTAGGTAGGCGGCGAATGCCGTACGCAAAAAACAGATTGCGGTTGCTCACTGAAGCAAGTATTTACCGCGTTCATTACGTCTGCATCTGTGTGAAATCGTTGCCCTCTGAGAGCTTTTTATAGAGGTAAAAAAAAAAAATGAAAATCACATGGTGACAAATCAGAACTATAGGCTGGATGTTGCAGAATGTCCCACTTCTTCATTGCTAATGCTTCCTGCACAATCTTTGCGACATGCGGACGAGCATTTTTGTCTGTTCCAATAATATGCGCTTGACCCGGCCGTCGAATATCTGTCGTGAACTGCGTCCTTTCCGAAACATTCGTGCCCAGTCTGTCACTGTTGTCTTCGACACACATTTGTTACCGTACGCTGCCTATATTCTTCGATGAATGTCCACTGGTCGACATCCTTCAAATGATAGAAACGGAATCACCGCTCTTTGAGCTTCTTTGGGCGGATTTTGGATCAACACCGCCATTTTCACAGTTCAGTTCAGTTCCGTTCAGCAGCAGATACGAATGGCCCCATTCAACCGTCGACTATTTCCGTTTGGTTGTGTTTGGGTCCTTTATTGTGAAGCTTGTTTTGAGTCTTTCGTAGATCGGGCTGCTTTTTTTCAGGTTCCTGGCTTCTGGTTGGTTGATTTTGTTCGTTACTTTCATGTTGAGGTCTTTCATGTCTGGGCAGAGTCGCGCACTTGTTAAGGCCTGGAGTAATTGTGTACCCACCCCGTCATATGGTGCTGTTTCCTTCAGGGAGCTTTACCATTTATCGTCCCACCTGGTGTTCCTCCACCTTCCCCGTCTTGGGTTTCGTGTGTCGTCTCGATAGTTTGATCTAAATGGTTGTGAGCGGCGCCGATTCGAAATCGCCCTACAAAATTGGTCTTGGTCTGGGTAGTCGTTTTCATCCAGTTTCTTCTTTTCTATCTATTTATCTTATCTATTTTTCATTCTATTTCTTCTTCTGCTGCTTCTTCTTTTTCTGGCTCGGATGTTTCTTTCTGTGCATTGAGCAGTTCTCTTTCTTCTTGGATCTGTTTGAGCGTTTCTTCTGTCTTTTCTCTTTCTTCTTGGATTGTTGATAGAGTTTCGTCAGTTTCAGCCTTTATAGCGGCCATTCGAGTGACATCCTGCTCTATCTTCTGCTGGGCTTGCTTCAGTTCGTCCAGGATGCGCTGAACGGCCGTTATATGTGTTTCTCTCGTCTTGTCTTTTTCATCCTCCATGTTTTTGAACTGTGTTCTCAGGTCCTTCAGTTGGCCTTCCAGTTGTGCTTTGTCACTTTAGGTGAGTCGGTTGGTCGTCTCGTACTGCCTCCTAGCCTCCTTATATGGTAGGTTAGCCTTTATGGCGATTTTCATGGCTTCCTTGCTGCCTTGGTGGCAGGGGCAGCCGAGGTACCTGGCGCCGTGGTTGCCGTGGCAGTTGGCGCACTTTCTGTTGGTGTTAGGCCTCCTGAAGTCCTTGTCGATCTTTGCATGCTGGCACTGACTGTAGCCTATTGATGGGGACCAGAGCAGTACCTACACACCTCCACATCACTTTTGCAGGTTGCACGGGTGTGCCAAAAGTTCTGGCATTTATAAGACTGCAGCACTCTCGGTATGTAGTGATCTGGTACTTTCTTGTCTTTCTTGTCCCATATAATGTATTGAGGGATCATTCGGTCCTCTGATGTTACGACGACAACTGTAGAGGGGATATTGTTCTTTTCCACGATCCGTTCAGCACTCGTTATCTCGATTTTGATGTTCTTCCTCGCCAGCATCTCACTGATCTGGTCGTTGGTGAGATGGGTCTTGACTCGTGTGATGACCCATGGTTTGATTGTGCGATGCCGGGTTTCTCAACGGTCAGAAACAGAGCCTGTGCATCATGGGACGATAAGCACGAACACTTTTATTCATTGGTCAGTACTTATCACATGACTATGACATGATCATGTTCAACGTTCGCAAGTACGCGCGGTGTGGCACGAACGGATTTCACACGAACGACCGTTATATAATCGAGAAATATGTTTCTTTTTTGTTTGTTTGTTTGTTTGTTTGTTTTGCGCTCCCTTGCTTTGACTTCAAGATAAGTCCGTACACGCTACTTCTAGTAGCACTGGACTGAACTTTACGTGTGGTTTAGCTTTCCCGGTTACCAGTATCCCTCGCCATAAGGCGAACCCACTCCGAGTTCACATGGATTTGTAATTTGTGCCCCCAAATTAAGGACGTCCGGTCTTCTGGCCTAGGTGTTAGCGACTTTCTCTGTAATCCCGTTTATCCACGTGAGCAAACGCAGCTGCGCGAAAATCGGTAGCGGTTCTCGCCGCGTCCGTTACTTACGGGATATGTGAGCCGGCCGCTAAGAAAGCAATGGCAAGCTACTACAAGTTTACGTCCAGGAGTTTGCCATTAACGCTGCATTTCAGAAAATGAAAGGTATCGTATGCAATAAGTCACAATCATTGAATGTAAGAAGGAAAGTGCTGAAAGGCTATATAGAACCTGTATTGCTTTATGTCAGTGAATCTGGGAATGTAAATGAAAAAATTAGGAAGAACCTCTAAGCAACAGAGATGTGGTTCCTAAGACGAATGATGCGAATTCCTTGGACTGCCAGAATAACTAACAAGGACTGCCTGAAAGAGGCTAATTTCATCAATAAGAATAAGACAAACGGTTTTCTTTTGCCATGTAATGGGAAGATAGGCATTGGAGAACATCGTGACGACGGGAAAGATCAAGGGGAAGAGAAGCAGAAGTAGACAAAGAGAAGTGATGCTGGATGGACTGAGATGTCATCACCAGAGTTGACCCAGAAGACTAAAGACCAAGATCTGCGGAGAGACACGAACGCCTACGCCAGCTGGCATGGTACTTAATGATGATAAGTCATTGCTTTCCGAACGGCTGGTACTCATACCATTGTATGCAAATCCACGCAAGTCGGTCTGCTGCCAACTCGCCCGCAGCTGTGTTTCGAACGCGGTATGTGGGATTACAGGTTACGTCCGTAAACCCCACGCCACAGAGCCGGCATGAAAGCATGGCCACAAAATCTCAAACAGGATAACACAAATGGCTTGAAATTCCACGCATCGTTTATTCAGAATCGGACACAATGGAACACCTGCTGTACATTCAACGTTAATTCAAGCTACATTACCCATTGTGGTTATACTCAAACCTTGTTTACTTACAAGGATGTCATAAACAATAACAGGAGTACAAAACAATGTTTTCCCGCAGTGAATTTGAATAACGAAGAAACAAACAATAGATTGCACGATTTATTGCATGGCATATTTCGCTGCATCTCGTACCTCTGTACGCCAAATCCAATTATATTTATCAATGTACATGCAGGTGCTAGTATACATAACATAGGCTGAACAGAGAGGCTGTGAAACAACAACAGGGTTGTTGAACACATACCCAATTGGATTGATTGATTGATTGATTGATTGATTGATTTAGGAATAGACACCACAGCATTCGGGGCATTCCCATAAGCGCTCCGTCCCCATCCTCAGCAGCCAGCGAAGAGTTCCAAGACCAATAGTACCAGTAGCAATTTGATTGGATTGAAAGAATAATAAACAAAGACTCTGGGAACCAGAGTAGTAGTATCTGCACGTTATCCATAGGAAATATGGATTCAGTCCACTAAATCCGCATAGTATATTCCTATATAAGCTATGTAACGTTATGAGGGGATTAGGCGATAGCGAATCCACATTGCCAATGTGGATTCGGAAGGGCAGACAATTCGACCTGACTTAACATTTTTTAAATTAATTCTTGTTTATGTTTTTCTAAATATGATTCCTCGTTAATTACGGGCTTTAAGATATATTAAGATGAGTGGGAAATGAGAGAAGTAAATCTGCGTGTGCGTGCGGGCGTGAGTCATCTGCCGAGGATTCGAACCAGCTAAATTGTCATCACCGGGATTATAACTCGTCCCCACCTCGTGTAAACAATTCTACGGTTCAACTCTAATAGTTCGAGGTCAGATCGGTTGTATACAAGTAATTACCAGCGATATGGAATGTACTAGTCAGAAATTTGTCTAGCAATAAGAGAAGTCACGCTTTACTGATTGCAACGTATAGACACAAACAACGTCTATGTAAGTGTAGTTGTAACACAACAGAACGACTCTAAAAGTAACATTACCCCGAGTTCACCTGAAAACATTACCGAGGCAACATACGGTAAGCTGACCTGATCAGTGACCTTACCGTGTCTTGTGATTTTAATATATTCGGTGTTATTGTGTTTGTTTTCTAAATCACATCGCAATCAAAGTTTTTTTTTCTGTGCTGCATATGTTGGATACTCTTACAACAAATGTTTAATTGACATTTTACCAGTTCTACAGTTAATTTAATTAGTATCTCATATCTTTAGTTAATAAACATAAATTTTTCTAGCCTGGTTGTCGCCGTCTGAAGCTTTTTACTTGTTCTTTTTCGTTTAGTTTGTAATATGGGTCATGTTTCTTGTGGCCTGTAAGCTCTGATTTCCATAAGGTTGTATAATTGCTTCTTATAAGTCTTTGGACTTCGTCATATATTATGTCTATATCGTGCTGAGATAATCTGTCACCTCTTTGCCAATCTGTTTAACAAAATATCACACCAACATGACCAGACGACATTAGTGGTATATTGTACACACATGCTGCCCCAGTTGTGTGTGAAACGGTAACAGACATATACTTACAACCAAACATAATTCAAAATTCGACCACCATTATAGTGACCACCACATCAGTCGCGTGCTGTTTGGTCAATAAAAATAAGAGGCCAGCATTATCAAACAATAAGCCCAAAACTGGTAGTGCATGGTTTCGTCGCCCTGCTACTGAGTGAGTGCGTGGCACGACACTGTGAGCTGTGAATCTCGTGTGGAATGATTTTACATCTGTCCGTTGTTATTTGTAGCGTGAACTGCATGTTCGGAACGACGACGGCCGGATGTTGCTGAATTTACTGATTTGCCTTTTCGGTTCATTAGTGCATTTTCTCAGGAGCCTCAATGGAGTCTTCGCTGGAGCTACGGAGTTCGTGCTTTGTGCGGCTCTTTCGTATGGTCACCCTGCGAAAAGAGACCGAGCCATACGGGATAAAGCCCGGGTAAATGAAGTCTTTCTGGTGACTGCGGTTTCCATCAACGATGAACTGTATTTTCCGTGGAGGACTTTTGTGTTGGCAATTTCTGACGGCGGCATTATGTATAGAATACCTGTGCGGACTGTTGGCGTGCCGAGGCTCCTGTCTGTTCCACTTTTTTACATTGGACAGTGAGGAGAATTTTGTGTGATATTCACTGGCACAGGAACAGAGCATAATGGGGACGACCCTTTGCCTTAAAGTTCTAACTAACTAACTAACTAACTAACTAACTAACTAACTAACTAACTAACTAACTAACTAACTAACTAACTAACTAACTAACTAACTAACTAACTAACCAATTAATTAACTAACTAACTAACTAACTAACTAACTAACTAACTATCTAACTAACTAACTAACTAACTAACTAACTAACTAAAAAACTAACTAACTAACTAATTAACTAACTAACTAACTAACTAACTAACTAACTAACTGTCTAACTAACTAATTAACTAAATAACTAACTAACTAACTAACTAACTAATTAACTAACTAACTAACTAACTAACTAACTAACGAACGAACGAACGAACTAACGAACTAAATAAACTAACTAAACTAACTAAACTAACTAAACTAACTAAACTAACTAGCTAAACTAACTAAACTAATTTACTAACTAACCAACCAACCAACCAACCAACCATCCAACCAACCAACTAACTAACTAACTAACTAACTAACTAACTAACTAACTGACTAACTGACTAACTGACTGACTGACTGACTGCCTGCCTGACTGACTGACTGACTGACTGACTGACTGACTGACTAACTAACTAACTAAAGTGACCAGATACCCTGTATAGGAAGGACACGGTTAAGACTTAAAACCATAAAGAAAACCCCACAGAACTTTAGCTTAGACCTAGCTTTACTTAAAACAGACAAAGATATTATAGAAAGGTACAATGTTACTGTAAAGAACAGATTATGACAAGCAAAAAAACTACATTCTATCAAATGAAGAATGTTTTGTGTAATAAGTCATTGTCCTTGAAAGTTAGAAAGAGAATTCTTGATTGTTACATCGAACCGGTTTTAACATTCGGCTGTGAACCCTGGACAATTAGTAAACAGGCGAAAAAAATCCATGGAATCCGTGGAGATGTGGTTTTATATAAGAATAATAAAAATTACTGGAAGACAGCGTGAGAAGATTCTTGACACTTTTGTGTAATAGCACGGAGGAGAGGGGGGGGGGGGACACAAGAATTTATCCACGACTCTGTGTGAGATATCGTGTGAGATGACGAAACATGTCTGCCCACGCTTATCTGTGTGGTACATTGTGACATATTTTCGCAAGCCGTAACGGTGCTGTAAATATTCCCCGTACAACAATTCAAGATTGACACCGCAACAGTGCTGGATTTGTTCCCTACTTCTACAATCCAAAATTTAAATAACTCATTGTCGGCGATTCAACCAAAAGCTCGAACTAGGAAAAGCTTCAAATAAAGACGAACGACCGGAACACGGCCTGTTTTTTCACTAACCCACACACACGAATCAGGAAGATCAGATGCAGATGTTGGAGTGACAGCACTCTCCCAATTGAATAGTAAAATATAACATAGTTTGATTAATAAAAGGAGGAAAGGCTCTGCCAACTACGACATCACATTCAGATTCAGAAACTTGTCGCCGAAGTGTTTGGAAGCCATTCGATTAGAATGAAGGTAAAACAATGTTTTAGATAAATTTAGTCTGTGAGCCTTTTTCCCAAGAAGAATTGGTAAGTCAACGTGTTATAAACCATGTGGTTACTTCTTAAGAAATTAATTTAGTAGAAACTAAATATTATATTCAGTTATCATAATTTATGGATAGACTGTACACAAGGACAAACCACAGTGAGTCTCCTTTTCTACCGGGTAAACAACTTATTTAATGTGTAAGCATTAGACCTAGTAGTACATTTTATTCTTAAGTAGTTAAACTTAATCTGCAGTGATTTAGAAGTTGGTGAGTATCTTACGAATTAGGAAACTAAGAATACTTAGTTCAGTAAAAAGAAACTATTTTACATGTGCCAACACTGGTAAGAGAAATTAGTGTAATACGTGAGCACATGAGAGGTAAATAGATTTCTATAGGTATCATAAATTTGTGTGGTGGGTTAAAGCATACATGTTGTAAAGCAATGTACTTTCATTGTTGTTAAACATGTGGAATTAATATTTGTGCCACATAATAATGCTTAATCAACCACAATGCAAGTGTGGTTATGATTCATGGTGAATGAATGTGGACTGGATATCACATAATTCTAGGTAGTTGATGAGAGCACGTGGTGATCCATGTATAAATTCATTAGTATTAAATATGAGGAATCATGATTTGCCAATCTCATAATTATGCCCAATGGTCACATAATTCTATATATTTCATGAGAGCATGTGGTGATCCATGTATAATTTCATTAGTGTTAAACATGAGGAATCATCATTTGTGAATCTCATAAGTATGCCTGATGATCACATAAGTCTATGTCAGTGACGAGAGCATGTGTGTGCTAATTCATATGTGATTTCATTGTTGTTAAACAGACGTAAATGTATAATTTGTGAACAACATCAGTATAACTATTTATCATCCAGGAAAATATTATGTCTGATGAAGGATGAGAATGAGCGAGAGTCCATCGTACTGTAATTGGTGTTGAAGCTGTGAAATTATTATGTGTAAAGCACATACATATGCTTGATTGTCACCCATACAGATATGGTTGTGTCTGATGAATGAGTGCAATGACCATCCATGCACATATGAATATTATGTCTGATGAATGAGGATCAATGAGTGAATGGAGTGACATGCTAAGAAATAATCAACGAACGAAGGAAAGTCTTTATTTTCAAAGGGTTAAGAATTGGGCACGCAGGCTCGTCTGACGGAAGGACGGAAGGACTCCTAAGAAGGAGTATAAACAAACAATCAATCTCCTGATAGAAGGCAACTTTGATGTGTAAGGTCCTGTCTATCACAGCAGAGAATATGTTCGGCATAGCCCATACACTACTTAATAATTTAGTGCACTCCGACACATGACAACACTTTGTATCAACTATCATTCATGGTACCATCATCTGATTTTGTGCCTTAAGCAAGACGCCATTTTGTATTATAGATCACCTTGTTACAACATATGAGCTAGTGTCCTGATGATTGCAATGATGATGATGATAATGATATAATGATGATGATGAGAATAGAGATGATGATTGTAATGATAATGATGATGATTGTAATAACAATGATGATGATGCTAATGAGAATGATGATGATGATGATGATGATAATGATGATGATGATGATGATGATGATGTTAAACGAAGTACAAGCATATTATAGACATGGTGAATAGGAGGGAATAAACTCGCCTTTAAACTTTTGATTAGACCAGAATTCATCTGAATACTATACAAGAATTGATACCATGATGTACTTATATTGTTTATAAGCAAATACTCATTGAAATGGGGAATGATTTTTAAATCCCTTAATGTATGAGACCCTTTTTCTTTAACGGAAGAAGATTATAGAGAATAACTAGGCACAGAAGAGGATAGTCAACATAATTGTCACATTCCAAATCAATCAAGGTATTACTCAACCTGGAGACCTAATGACAGGCATAGGTGAAGATGAAACTGCACATCTGCTAGTCTAAACCTTGAACACCTTATAATGGAAGATTGGATGGAGAGCAAACAATTATGTTGGTGATAACTAATTAAGAACACCAAGACCATCATTCTCCTAGGTTTATTTTTCTCTAGGAACAAGATTCGTTTGATTGATTTCACTTGTTGTGTTCTTAGGAGTTTACAGCATTTCATTTCTAATGTAATATTAAGGATATGATTAGATGTATGTTGATTGCTGATATTTCAGAGAATGTCTAGATCCTGCTAGACCCAGACCTGACTAGTTGAATGCAGCACTTTGTGAATGTAGCACTTTGTGAATGTAGCACTCTGTGAATGTAGCACTTTGATGAGTGAGCACCTTGTTGAGTGATGCCCTTGATAGAGTAGTGCAGAAAGCTATTCACCTGCAAGATTTCCTCTGCAAAGGATAGATACCCAAATTTACTTAGTCTATTTAGAGAAGGGGAGAACTAGAGCCAATATTCTGCTGAGACCTGGAACAACAAAAAGAAATCGATTAAAACTAACACATATATTGCCGCCGAGGTCCAAAAACTTGAAGGTTGACAAATCCGAATGGATACAGTTTTTCTCCTCAGATTATACGTAGGTCAGAAGGAGAAGCTCAACAAATCTTCTGAAAGATTGATATAATACTGATGGCGAGGGATCTTTTAGTAGGTACACCCAAGATAAATATATGTATTTAGAGATGATCAGGACCTTATTTTGTAAAAACATTTATTGTGCATGTTTATGACATTATTGTTCTATAACACTACTTAAGTGTAATACATTTGAAAATAAGGGTCATTGTTTCTTTTGAGAGTTCTCTTGTCGTAGTAAATTGTTGTAATCAACAACCCTAGATTAATAATTATTTAGTTGGTAGAGGAGAGGCAAGGAACCACCAAAAGAATATTTTGGGGATACACAGAAAACCTTTCATTGCTTTCCTGGAGGTATTCCTTGGTTCTCCGAAACTCTATGTATATTCTCAATCCACTTCGCCAGTAACAGCTAAATTAATTATAACGGGCAGGATCACATTGAGAAAGAGGAACATAGTATCCTTTATCTCTTTGGAGTTGAGCCATCAACCATACATCCGACACACATGAAGATGATAAAACTACATATTTCGCATATCACTCGTTAAATAACCACCGTTGAAAAGAGTAGTCAACGTGTCTTTTAATATAGATACTACAAATTCTCATAATACACTCTTTTTCTAGATGTAATTGACAATTGTATATTAGGTAGTCTGTTAAAATCACGTGCCATGGCTATAAATGTGTGTTTCTTTCTCCATTCTACTTCTCTTTCCTGATTCCTCTTCCTTATTCTTCTTTCTCCGCCAAAATAAACTACCGGTAATAGATATTGAAGGTGTGTTGGATTTTTCCACCGATTGACTCAGTCTCGACCAATTGACGTTTCGCCACAAGTATATTTTTTGTCACAAATAAGTGTGTTTGTTACATCTCTCTCTCTCTCTCTCTCTCTCTCTCTCTCTCTCTCTCTCTCTCTCTCTCTCTCTCTCTCTCTCTCTCTCTCTCTCTCTCAAACAGACACACACACACATTCACACACACGCACGCGCGCGCGCGCGCGTGCATTTGAAATACAAGACCAAAATTAGGAGGGTACTGTACAGAGAGTTGTTTTTTGTCAGGAAATCAAGGTGATAGATACACAGTAGTGTCAACGTCAAAGTCGCTCGTTCGTCATAATACTGACAGGAAAGTGAAACATGTCACACAATATACATGTCAATGAATTTATTACCAATGAAATATGTACATCTTCATTAATCTTCAGTTACATTTGCCAATATATAAGCAACAATCTATTGTAACAGCTAGTAAAACACTCATACGCTCTGGTATCATATAATTTATATCACAACTAGCGCACAGGGCAAACAATGCCACTCTCCCTCAACAATAGCAAACCGCGGTCAGGTATTCACACACACACTCTCTCAAATATCCCCAAACACAGCCTTTCGCCACCGCAGTCAAGTCCAGTCTGATCTTTCTCTCACACAGTCGGTGGTCACGTGGTCCCTGACCCCCGTGTCGTCCGTATTACTCATGCTAAATAGGATGTCTCGGTCTTCTTGGATATTGTCCCGTCCTTCACCCGTCTACCGATGGCTGGTGTCTCAGGTCGTTCAGTCCAAAGTTGGGCTGTCATTCAAGAACACTGTCCTGTCTATGGCCCATGTCCTGTCTATCACTGGGTGTAAGGTCCTGTCTACTCTGCTCATGCTAATCCCATTGTCCTCTCTCTCATATACTTGGGACTATGACGCGCGCACGCATTTGAAATACAAGATTAAAACTCGGAGGGTACTGTACAGAGAGTTGTCTTTTTGTCAGGAAATCAAGGTGATAGTTACACAGTAGGGAACCATGGTTTGGGAGAGAGAAACGAAAGAGGATACTGACTTGTAGAGTGGGCAAAAGAGTAGGAAACGATTGTAGGAAACACCTGGTTTAAACAACACCCTAGAAGATTAAGGACATGGAAGAGTCCTGATAGCCAGTCTTGTCCATGGGACACATTTCTCAGTCCCATCCCATAGAACTCTACTCCCAACGCCAAATCTGAACTGCGATAGAAAACGTGAAAAGAAAAATTACAGCTGTGGAAAGAAGATTCATGAAAAGAATACTCAACAAGTAGTCCCATAATGTGCGTTTCTAGATCTAGCCGAGGGGTACCCTGCACGCCGAGGTCCATGGTAGCGCTGTAGCGCACAAACACACGCCCCAGCACATGTTTGATTAGTGGTAGTGGGGAGGCTCATAAGGGTGGTAGGGGCGTTGCCGAGAGGGGGGGGGGTACCTCGAACGTTGAGACCCCACGGCCAGGACAGGGACGCCCACTGTGAGACACCTATTAGAGATATAACGTTATTATCTGTTGACTCACGTGCTTGTTGTTGTAGCTGCTTTACTGTTGGCATATTTTTTTCCTGCTGACAAGCACTAATTTCACCCACAAACAGTTACACACTCCACAATACTCCATTTAGAGTAAGAGTGAATATATTATATTAAGATGGGTATTGCAAAGAATACATGTAAACGGATTATGGAAAGCTCGACGGAGCTCTATGGCCAGCGGTGCAGGATGGAGCACTGTAAGGTTCACCTAGCCCAGATGCGGAGAGGTGGCACACCCACAAAACCATGCCGTGGGTGTGGAAGGGAGTCACAACTACAAGACATTATGTACAACGACAGATACCGATCAGATCAAAAGGTAAAACTGTACAGATCTGAAGTACGTCATCTGGCTAGGATCACAATATTCTAACGGCGTGCACAGCACCACCCCTATTAGAGAAATGCACACACAATAGTACACCGTATATCACGGACCAAACATGCCTATGCTAAAACAGCTACAGCAGCAAGCACGCGAGTATGGGATGCCATACAGTTGGAGAAAGAAAGCCGCCCTCGAGAGGGAAATAGCCCAGGCGCGTGATTGGGTTCGTGCAGACCGACTTGAGAGAGCCGTCACCACCGGGCGATATCCAGCACTCCGAGGAC
>CAWUFQ010000192.1:60000-65000 GCA_963921405.1 Cepaea hortensis | reverse complement strand
CTGCAAGACAGTTTTGTGAACCCTTTATATGGTTAACCTCATAGCTATAGTCCTGCAGAAGAAGGGACCATCTTGCCACCCTGCTGTTACTAGGTGTTCCTCTGGTAACAATTGTCAGCGGAGTATTATCTGTTTCAATGATGAAATGTTTGCCTAACAAAAATCTAGAAAGTTTACGTACTGAAAATACCATGGCAAGAGCCTCGAGTTCCGGTGTACTGTAATTTCGTTCGCTGGTGTTCAGTTTTCGAGAGACGTAGTATACTGGGTACAAGATTTGGTCGTGTTCTTGGAGAAGCACACCTCCAATGGCTACGGAGCTCGCATCACATCTTAATCTAAAAGTAATATTCAAATTTGGCAATTTCAGAATAGGTGATTTAGAAAAATATGAAAGAATTTTCGTATATGCTGGCCTTAAACATTCACTGTTTACAATCACATTGGGGTGTTTATTTGTTAGTAGATCAGTGAAACATTTGGTCAATTCAGCAAAATGAGGAATAAACTGTCTATAATAGTTTAAAAGACCTAACACACTTAGCAACTGTTTCTTAGTTGTCGGAAGCGACAATTTCAAAATTCTGGACATGATGTTATCGTCAGTTGATATAAAGCCATTTGAGATCTTATAGCCCAAAAATGAAATTTCCTGAAAGGCTATATCCACTTTGGAAGGTTTTACAGTCAGTCCATGATGTCTAATTCTGTCAAATGTCTGCTGTAGTGCTGTTATGTGCTCTGTCATGTCCTTTGTGTGTATGCAAATGTCGTCCATGTACCAAATGATGTTAGCAATGTCTGTCAAAAGAATTCTTGTCATTCTGACGAAGGTAGCTGGTGCATTGACTAATCCGAAAGGTAGTTTACACCATTCGTATAAACCCCAAGGTGTGGCAAATGCAGTCAGATGTATACTATCAGGATGTACAGCTATCTGCCAGTAGCCTTTTGTCATGTCAAGTTTAGTAAAATAACGTGAGTCAGATAGTTCAGTCAAGATGTCTTCACAGTTGCTCATTGGTTCTAAATCCAACTGTGTAATGCTGTTGAGCTTACGATAGTCCACACAAAGTCCTTTTTGCGTACCAAAACTATTGGTGAACAGAAATGAGATTGTGAACGTCGAATGATATGATTTGCTTCTAAATCAATGATTTCTTGATGAAGTTTTCTTTATAGTGTATAGGGATGGAATATGGTCTACACTTAATAGGAACGTCAGATGTTAAGATGATTTGGTGTTGCACTAAATCTGTCTGTCCTGGCCTGTCAGAAAAGATAGTCCTGTAGTCTTGTATCAGTTGTCTGCAACTGTTAGTCTGTGTCTGTGTCAGGTTAGGATTTACCTTAATGTCTTGTAAGTTGGTCGTCGTGTCAAGAACTGGTGTCGGTATCTCGTCAGTGTCGTTGTCGTCCGTCTGGTCTACTATGGAGGTGCTTGCTGCAGTCTCTACTTGTTCGTCTTGCCTGTGGTGATATGGTTTGAGCATGTTAATATGAAAAATTTTATGTTTGTCCCTAACTGCAATCTCGTAATCTACCGTCGAAATTTGTCGTAGCACTTTGAACGGTCCTTGCCATGAGTCAGTTAGGATATGTCTATCACTTGGCAAAAGAAGAAGAACGTCCTGTCCTGGCGTCAGTGTAATAGTTCTATTTCCTCTGTTAGCATATTGTCGGTAAATAGCTCCTGATTTTTGGAGAGCTTCTTTGGCTAATATACATGATTTCATAATTCTATCACGCACTGATGTTACATGTTCATATGGTGAAATGGGTATAGACACAGTTGTACTTCCAGTCAACATAGATTCATACAGAGATAATGGGCCGCGTGGTTGTGCACCATATAACATTTCGAATGGTGAGAACCCAGTGCTGGAATGGGGTACTTCCCTATATGCAAACAAAATGGCAGGCAGATAAGTATCCCAATCTTCAGGATGTTCTTGGGTTACCTTAGAGAGCATATGTTTCATATCGCCATTAATCTTTTCTACTATACCGGTCGAATGTGGGTGGTATGGACTGTTGAAGCATTGTTTAACACCCAACATTTTGGTAAAAGCTTGTGTAGCCGAGGAAATAAACTGGCTACCCCGATCTGAAAGGATGGTATCAGGGAATCCTACCCTCGCAAAAATATGAAAGAACACTTCCATGATGTCGTTGGAAGTTATGTTCTTCATTGGAATCGCTTCTGGCCAACGAGTACATAGATCAATGAGTGTTACAATGTATCTATTACCTTTAGATGTTATATGGTTCAGAGGACCAACTATATCGACCGAGATCTTTTCAAACGGTCTACTAGCCAAATCAGTAACTTGCAATTCAGCTTGTGGGTGTTTACCCTTTTTGACAAGCTTTTGACAGATGTCACACGATCTGCAATACTGGTTGGTATCGTTGCAAAACTTTGGCCAATAAAATTGAGTAAGTAACCTTGCTCTAGTTTTAGCATAAGCCATGTGTCCTGCAAAGGGTATGCCATGAGCTATATTCAATGCTTGCTTGCGGTTTTCTAACGGTAGCACTGTTTGTTCTATAGTGCTGGAACCTTTGGTGTAATACCGTGTTAGAATTCCGTTCTTGAGAGCAAAGTACCATTGAGCATTCTTTGCTACTCTTGGCTTTTGACCTATAAGTTTAAAATACTTTTGCAGAGAACGATCGGCTTTCTGAGATGTTATAAACGTCTCCCTAGTTGTCTCAGGAGATGTTACAACAGGACTTACTCGTTGTAAAGCCTCTGTTTGATCGATTCGATCTTGCATCTGTGCAGTAGATCTAGTTACTGCGTTTACTACATTACAACGATCATTCTCATCACACATTGATGTTACATTCACACAATTACATGTATTCTGGCATAGCCAGGTTGGTATTTGTACATTCAATTACAGGTGGTAATACATCATGAATGGTGATTGGTGATGAAGGTGAAGTGGTAGTATCAATATTACAACTGACAGATGATGTATTGATGTCATGTGGTATGTCATTCACTTCAGGAAGGTTTCCAATAATAATATCACAGCAAGGATTGGTTAATGCTGCGCATTTCACCTTTCCTGTAAGGAATGGTGTAGTTATATATGCCTATGCAAGTGGATATTTCTCTATGTTCCCTGAGAATGTCCTGCATGTGACATATTTACCACTATATTGTGTTGGTAAAATATAATCTCTCTTTACACCAATGAGAGTACTCCCGCTATCACGTAAGACTGTGGCAGCTTTACCATTAACATACCCCTGGTGTATGTTTAGTATACCTTTGGAGTTTACTACAGAATTGGCCTCCTCACTGGTAATAGGTATAGAATGGCCGCATGTTAACACGCCATCCTCATGAAATTGATCACAAATGGTACATTTTTCCTGGTGGAACACTTCAATGGAATGTGCTGAGTTTACTGGGTGATCTTGTACACTTTCGTCTTCTGATGAAGAACTGTCAAACATGGCTGCATTAGCCTTTTTGGTCATTGACTTGCCTTTACAATCCTTGCGCCAGTGACCAAAAGCCTTACAAAGGTAACATTTTGTAAGTTTTTTGTAGTTCTTCCTTTCTTTATCTTGCTTAGAAATGTAATTATGCAAGTAAGCAGTGTACCCAGGATGTTGGTCGCACATATCATGCTCATTGTGTGTATAGTTGCAATATCTACACTGATATAATTTCTCTGCACCTTGTTTATAAGGTCTTTGTTTGGTATTTGACCCTGCCTGATATTTGCCATATGTAGCTGCTGCTACAAAGTCTGTGTTGGTCAGACTACTAGAGAAACAATGCTTATTGGCTGCAAAATAACCAGAGCCACGACTTTCAATCTGTTGAACACTTTCACACTGACATTCCAACAAAAATTTAGAAAAGGGGGCTGGGAGAGATGTAATAATCTTATCTCTCAACATAAGATCAACTAATTTGTCATAACTTCCATTTACTTTAGCTGCTGACAGCCATTTAGAAAAAATATTTTGAATTTCTGAGATGTAATTAGAGAACGTGTGTGTTGGCTTAGGAGACAACTTCCTAAACTGTTCTCTATAACCTGATTCAACTAGCAAAAAATGTGACATAATTTTTGCTTTAATGTAAAGATAATCTTCTTTCAGGTCATTTGGGATCGACTCTATAACTTTAAGAGGTTCCCCAGAAAGACTTCTTACATATACTATCCCCCATTCAGGTTTAGGGATTTTGTAATGATCCATAACAAATTCAAAATTTTGGGTAAATGCTGCTATGCAATCACCTGTGTTGTAACTTCTGATCAGACCTTGGTACTTCTTATGAGGTTGATCTTTGTCTGTTTCTCTATTCACTTTATCTTTAGAACATTCCGCTTTTAGTTGTTCAATTTTCATTTGTGTTTCTTGCTCTTCTTTCTTACTTTGTGCTAAGATCTCAGCTTGCCTCACTGCCGCTTCTGACTGTTTTAGAGCAGCTTCTGATTGTGCTTGTTGAAGCTTTAGAGCAGCTTCTGATTGTGCCTGTTGAAGCTTTAAACAGCTTCTGATTGTTTTAGAGCAGTATCTGCTTCTTTACTTTTCAGATCAACTTCTGATTGCTTTAATGCTCTTTCGGCCGCTCTCTCATCCCTCTCACTAATTTGCTCTTGTTTCAAACAATATTCTGCATATTTACTTTCACTCCATGCTCTCAATCCCTCACCAGACATATTCATTTTTAAACCCATTTCAATGAAATCGTTTAAAGAAGACATGATGAACAATAGGTATGATGGAATAAATAGAAACAAAATTACTTATGATGTTAGTAAGTTACAAATATTTATAGCACAGTTAATGTCTAAAGCCAGACTAACGAAAGTATAAAGAAAGCTGAAAAAAATTTTTATACTCAAGTAATCCTTGGGTACTGTGCTGTTCAGTGGTGCTCGAAATCACACTGGGACGTCTTTCGGGTTGACGCACACAAAATTTTTGAAGTTCACCAGACTCAGGTAAAGTTGACATAAACAACC
>CAWUFQ010000192.1:0-55000 GCA_963921405.1 Cepaea hortensis | reverse complement strand
GGCTCGTTGTAAGTCAGTGGCATACTTTGTGACAAGATAAGAAAACAAGAGAATGAATGGTGGACGCTGGTGTCCTACGTTTCCACATCTTTATTGAATATACTGTAGCACAACAAGTCTTCTCGCACTGCCAATTTCATACCAATCTCATTCCATCGGATGGTATCAATATTGTTGTCACATACATGCAGAACTTCTTGAAGGCGCAGTCATTTAGCATTAGGAAATACTTATCATCATGAGCGCCGCCAAGACATTCTCGTCGTTTGGTACACACAGCCATTAATCAATAACTTCAATCAATCAATCGTGTGCCATGCCGGAAAGCGTGGGCGATCATGACTCGCTATTTCACTAGAACACCAGAGTCGTGGATCAGCTCAGTGTTCCTGTCTCGTCCATGCCATGTGGCCAAGCCATCCAGGTATTTTCGTCTCAGTCTTACCCTTGGTCTGTTCCATTCGATCTTGCCAGTTGTCACTAAGTTCTCCAATCCATTTCTTCTTATAACATGTCCAAAAATAATTTTGACTGTCTACGTCTAATTTCTCTAATCATTTTACGATTTTCATTTGTCTCCTGTAGTACTTGGTCATATGTTTTTTTTTTCTCTTTTCTCTGTCCATGGTATTCTTTGCATTTTCCTCAGAAACCACATTTCTGCAGCCATCAGATGTTTTTCAGCTTGACTGCTCATTGTCCAAGTTTCACATCCATACAAAAGAACAACAACAACATCAACAAAACTTTATTTTGAAAGGGTTAAGAATTGGGCACGCAGGCCCGTCTAACATTCTACCCTTTTATCACTCTCTTTCATACATTATACCATTCACACATCATTCAAGGCTAACTGAAAACAGCAACAATATAAAAGATATGCATTATAAAGGCATGTGGAAAATTAAAAATCAATACTACACGACTAAGTAATAGTAATAACTGGTGTGGCACTTGTTATTAGCTATGTAACAAGCTCTAAGTAGCCCCTCAAAACTATTTTTCTCGTTTCAATAACTTGCCTACTTAGAAATGGCGGAACGCGCCGAAGTGCTGACCTCTTTCTGGTTTGTTGCTGACGTGGATGGTTGGCGGCTGTCAGACTGCGACGGTGAACGAATACTAGATACCTTTCAACGCTGCAGTTAATTGCATGGCTTGATCATGTCTTTCACACATCATAAACGTTAATGTACCATATAGCGTTTGACTCTTTCACTGCGAACAATGATGTCTCCTCAAGCCCTCTTCTCGGCCGAACTGCTGTATAACAAACCCTTTGTGCGCACGTCGACTTCGTCACGTGGTGTTTTTGTTCATCACGCGACTGATTAATATGTATAGTTAGTTAGTTAGTTAGTTAGGTAATTAGTTAGTTAGTCGACAGATCATCCTCGTTGCACATCAAACCATTCAGTCCATAAGTGCTCAGTCTTTTCTTGTTAACTCTTCAAATCCATAGTGGATATGTCTCCCCCTCTTCATTATTTTCCTTTTGACTCTTTTCAGAGTCTTTTCGGCACAAGGCACTTACGTTATGAAAAGAATTTCATAATAACCAGAAGTAAAGAACAGTAAAATATGGAGGGAAAAACAACATCAAGTAGTCGGTTCTTGTATTAACGCGATCTTGAAATAATCTTAACCCCCCCCCCCCCCCCACGGAAATGGAAACTCTAAAAATCCCCCCTCCCCCCACCCACGCGGGTTACCGGGAGGGGAATTCCCCACGGGTTGAGAGCCACTGTTCTAGACAACAATGGTAAATGGCGTGTTTTGGTAGGCGACAACGATGCGTTCCGAGGAACACATCCAAAACCCACGTTTCCAGAGTCTTGATGGTATACGTAGTAGTAGAAATAGTAGTAGTAGTAGTAGTAGTAGTAGTAGTAGTAGTAGTAGTAGTAGTAGTAGTAGTAGTAGTAGTAGTAGTAGTAGAAGTAGTAGTAGAAGTAGTAGTAGTAGTAATAGTAATAATAGTAGTAGTAGTAGTAGTAGTAGTAGTAGTAGTAGTAGTAGTAGTAGTAGTAGTAGTAGTAGTAGTAGTAGTAGTAGTAGTAGTAGTAGTAGTAGTAATAGTAATAGAAGTAGTAGTAGAAGTAGTAGTAGTAGTAATAGTAGTAGTAATAGTAATAATAATAGTAGTAGTAGTAGTAGTAGTAGTAGTAGTAGTAGTAGTAGTAGTAATAGTAGTAGTAGTAGTAGTAGTAGTAGTAGTAGTAGTAGTAGTAGTGGTGGTGGTGGTGGTAGTAGTAGTAGTAGACGTTATTAGTAGAAAAAGGAGGAGAATGAAAAGAATAGGAGGAGGTGGAAGAGATGGTGGCGGATTTAAGGAAGGGTAAGGGCACCAGCAGAAATGTTTCAGCAAGAAGAAATCGGTGGCTAATGTGAAATATATACTCAGACGCTAGAAACTATACATTGCAGGATTTCTTGCATGGCATATTTCGTTTCATCTCGGCTGGTGCGTACAGAAGTTATATATCTTATGAATTGAATACACGAATAATTCGTTGGCTGAAATACTAAAAAACAACAAACAACACAGTCACTAGTAATGTTCGATATGAAATGGTTAGATAGTAGGTCAGTATGGCCGAATGGATTAAAACGCGCATTCGTCAACATCCGGTGTGGTTATGCCGAGGTAAGGGGTTCAACCCCTACACCAGATAGTTGAACTAAAATGTTGACTCATCGTCCCTGACTTAGGGACAGAAGTTACAAATACCTCTGAAGTCGGAATGGGTTCGCCTGATGGCGAGGGGCACTTAAAATAGTGAAAGCTAATCCACACGCAAAATTCAGCCTAGCGATATTAGAACCAATGTGAATGGACTACGCTTGAATTCAAAGCGAGATGAGCGCAAAAAAAAAAAAAAAAACTTGTTAGATAAGCTACGTTATTGGACAGACTGTTGAACAAGCAACATCTCCTAAGTTTACCCACCTGTCC
This sequence comes from Cepaea hortensis, assembly GCA_963921405.1. Taxonomy (NCBI): domain Eukaryota; kingdom Metazoa; phylum Mollusca; class Gastropoda; order Stylommatophora; family Helicidae; genus Cepaea; species Cepaea hortensis. The sequence goes on along the minus strand of CAWUFQ010000192.1, from coordinate 52,044 downwards.
AGTGGCAGCCTGTTGTTGATCCAGGCGCATGTCTGCACTGAAACTGCCACCGCCTGTCCTCGTAATAGTTGTGGTGTATGCTGCCGATAAAGCCAAGGATCTGGTTTGGTGGACACTCAAAGTTGGCCTCCCCGTCATAGTCGTTAACGAACTGACCCTCCACCACAGCCCAGCTCAGGACCAGCAAAAGATAACAAGTGGTGACAATTGGTGACATGGCTGCACGGTCTTCAGAAAGATATGACTGCCAGTATGAAGTTCGTGCTCGTTTGAATTCAGAACTGGCAGCAATAAAATATAACACCTACTTCACTTTTGTTCAGTGTTAATGCCAGCCAGATTGCCATTGCTTTTATACTCTATACATGTTTACTTACAACGGATGTGAAAATAACCCCCCCCCCCCCCCCCCAAAAAAAAAAAAAGTGTTTGTATAAAATGAGGCATGTCGTATCGAATTTCTTAATTAGATTATATCGATCGGAAGCAATTAGTGTATGTAGATATGACTGCAGGTTTAACGACAGCTGATCTACAAGCCATCACTGATGGAGTGATGGATGTGCAGTTATAGGTCCCAGGTTGGACAGCGAGTAGATGGAAATGTAATATCAAAGCCTGCCATCAACCTTAAAGGTGTAATTAATATTAAGTAAAGTGTTTTGAGCCAAGTGGTGTGTTGTTATACATATGTTGTTGGCTTTCCTTGGCTGTGTAGGTTGGATAGATGTTGGGTGGGTTGGCAGGATGGTAGGTGGGTTGGCTGGATGGTGGATTGGTTGGCTGGATGGTGGCGGGGTTGGCTGGTTGGTTGTGTAAGTAGGCTGGTTGGTGTGTGGGTTGGCTGGTTGGTGGGTGGGTTGGTTGGATGGTTGGTGGGTTGCTGAATGGTGTGTGCGTTGGCTGGTTGGTGGGTGGGTTGGTTGGTTGGTAGGGGGGTTGTATGGTTGGTTGTGTAGGTGGGCTGGTTGGTTGGCTGGTTGGTCATGAAGGTGGGCTGGTTGGTTGGTGGGTTGACTGGTTGGTTATGTAAGTGGGATGGTTGATTGGTGGGTTGGCTGGATGGTGGATTTGTTGGCTGGATGGTGGGTGGGTTGATTGGTTGATGGGTTGGCTGTTTGGTGGGTGGGTGTGTTGGCTGGTTAGTTGGTAGGTTACCTGCTTGGTTGTGTAGGTTGCCTTGTTGTTTGTGTAGGTTAGCTGGATGTTGGGTGGTTTGTATGGTTGGTTGTGTAGGTTATATGGTTGGTTGTGTAGGTTGTATGGTTGGTTGTGTAGGTTGTATGGTTGGTTGTGTAGGTTGGCTGTTTGGTTGTGAAGGTTGGCAGGTTGGTAGTGTAGGTTGGCTGGATGGTGGCGGGGTTGGCTGGTTGGTTGTGTAAGTAGGCTGGTTGGTGTGTAGGTTGGCTGGTTGGTGGGTGGGTTGGTTGGATGGTTGGTGGGTTGCTGAATTGTGGGTGCGTTGGCTGGTTGGTGGGTGGGTTGGTTGGTTGGTAGGGGGTTGTATGGTTGGTTGTGTAGGTGGGCTGGTTGGTTGGCTGGTTGGTCATGAAGGTGGGCTGGTTGGTTGGTGGGTTGACTGGTTGGTTATGTAAGTGGGATGGTTGATTGGTGGGTTGGCTGGATGGTGGATTTGTTGGCTGGATGGTGGGTGGGTTGGTTGGTTGATGGGTTGGCTGTTTGGTGGGTGGGTGTGTTGGCTGGTTAGTTGGTAGGTTGCCTGCTTGGTTATGTAGGTTGCCTTGTTGTTTGTGTAGGTTAGCTGGATGTTGGGTGGTTTGTATGGTTGGTTGTGTAGGTTATATGGTTGGTTGTGTAGGTTGTATGGTTGGTTGTGTAGGTTGTATGGTTGGTTGTGTAGGTTGGCTGTTTGGTTGTGTAGGTTGGCAGGTTGGTAGTTTAGGTTGGCTGGTTGGTTGTGTAGGTTGGCTGGTTGGTGGGTGGGTTGGCTGTTTGGTTGTGTAGGTTGGCTGGTTGATTGTGTAGGTTGGCAGGTTGGTAGTGGTTGGCTGTTTGGTTGTGTAGGTTGGCAGGTTGATGGGTGGGTTGGCTGGTTGATTGTGTAGGTTGGCAGGTTGGTAGTGTAGGTTGGCAGGTTGGTAGTGTAGGTTGGCTGTTTGGTTGTGTAGGTTGGCTGTTTGGTGGGTGGGTGGGCAGGTTGGTGGGTGGGTTGGCTGGCTGATTGTGTAGGTTGGCAGGTTGGTAGTGTAGGTTGGCTGTTTGGTTGTGTAGGTTGGCTGTTTGGTTGTGTAGGTTGGCAGGTTGGTGGGTGCGTTGGCTGGTTGATTGTGTAGGTTGGCAGGTTGGTAGTGTAGGTTGGCTGTTTGGTTGTGTAGGTTGGCTGTTTGGTTGTGTAGGTTGGCTGTTTGGTTGTGTAGGTTGGCAGGTTGGTAGTGTAGGTTGGCTGGTTGGTTGTGTAGGTTGGTTGGTTGGTTGTGTAGGTTGGCTGTTTGGTTGTGTAGGCTGGCTGTTTGGTTGTGTAGGTTGGCAGGTTGGTAGTGTAGGTTAGCTGATTGGTTGTGTAGGTTGGCTGGTTGGTGGGTGGGTTGGCTGGTTAATTGTGTAGGTTGGCTGGATGTTTGTGTAAGTTGGCTGGTTGATGGGTTGGTTTTCTGGTTGTTGGGTGGGTTGACTGGTTGGTATTTGGATTTGCTGGATCGTGGGTGGATTGGCTGGTTGGTGGGTGGATTGTATGGTTGGTTGTGTATGTTGGCTGGTTGGTAAATGGGTTGACTGGTTTGGGGTGTGTTGGCTGGTTGGTAGTTGGATTTGCTGGATGATGGGTGGGTTGAATGTTTGGTTGTGTAGGTTGGCTGATTGGTTGTATAGGTTGGCTAGTTGGTTGAGTAGGTTAGCTGGTTGGTGGTTGGATTGTATGGTTAGTTGTGTAGGTTGGCTGGTGGTTGGGTTGGCTGGTTGGTGGGTGGGTTGGCTGATTGTTGGGTGGGTTGTATTTCTGGTTGTGTAGGTGGGCTGGGTGGCGGATGGGTTGGCTGGTTGGTTGGTAGATTGCCTGGTTGTTAGGTGGGTTGGCTGGATGGTGGGTGGGTTGGCTGGTTGGTGGGTGGGTTGACTTGATTCGATGGATGGTGGGTGAGTTGGCTGGTTGGTAGATGGGTTGTCTGGTTGGTTGTGTAGGTTGGCTAGTTGGTAGGTGGGTTGTCTTGTTGGTGGGCGGGTTGGCCAGATGGTGTGTGGATTTTCTGATTGATGGTTGGGTTTGCTATTTGGTAGGTGGGTTGACTGGACGGTGGGTGGTCTGCAGGTTGGTTGTGTAGGTGGGCTGGTTTGTGGGTCTGCTGGCTGGTTAGTTGTGTGGTCGGGTTGGCTGGTTAATGTAAGAGTTAATGTATGAGAGAAAGAGAGCGAGCGGTGGGGTGTGGGTGGAGAGAACGAACAAACGAACTTTATTTTCACAGGTTCACAAATTGGGCACACATGCACGTCTTACATTCGGCCCTTCTAAACACTCATCTTTTGTTCATGAATTATCTATTGCGCATGTTACGTTCACATAGAAATAACACTGAGAGACGGTGCGAGTTAGATGTGAGTGAGAGAGAAAGAGAGAGAGAGAGAGAGAGAGAGAGAGAGAGAGAGACTGATCGAGGGGGAAATGGAGAGTGTGGGACAGATAAGAGAGAAGCATGGAGAGATACTTAAGATAAAGGGCGACTGGAGCAGAGAGACATGTGAAATACTGAGCGGGAGAGAGAGAGAGAGAGAGAGAGAGAGATAGGGAGAAAGAGAGAGAGAAAGAGAGAGAGAGAGGGGGTGGGGAGCGAAAGGTTGAGAGAGAGAGAGATGGGGCGGAAGAGAGAGTGTCAGAGATAGCAAAGAAAGGGAGAACTATGAGACAGTTCCCACGTTTTATCTTCTTCATCCCCAATCGACCTCATTATAGGCCAACTAAAAAATGGGCCAACTAAAATGGTAATTAGTGGTGTTTGTCCATCAAGAATGATGATGACCATTCATTTCCTCCAGGGGGTTTGAACGTTTGGCGCCGTGAGTTCTAAGATGACCAGAAGGTCTATGTTAGCTGGAAATATTCTTTGACAATGTGGGCAAAGAATGCTTGACGTGCCGGGATGATGATCTCTGGAATGGTTTATTTTTGTCCAGCGTGTATTTACGCAGCTCTTGCAGTTCTGCTTGCTTCACAAGTGACTACATACTTGCGTAATGATGCACGCAACGAATTTCGGTCTTTTGCAGCAGTCTCCCATCCATCATGTGCCATGTCGATAAGCGTGGGCGGTCATGTTTTGCCATCTCACTCGATCACAAGAGTCGTGGATCAGCTCCGACTGTCTACGTCTAATGTCTCTAATCAGTTTACAATCTTCATTTGTTTCTTGAATGACTTGTTCATTGGTTTTTCTGTCTGTCTATGGTATTCTTTGCATTTTCGCCAGAAACCACATTTCCACAGCCATCAGATGTTTTTCAGTTTGTCTGCTCATTGTCCACGCTTCACATCCGTATACAAGTACAGGTTCTATGTAGCACTTCAACTCTTTTTTTTTTTCAATTGATATCTTTTTATTGGTCAGTATGTTTTTTCATCTTGCAAAAGGTTACCTTCGCAATGTCAATTCTTGTTCTAATTTCTTCAAGGCATCTCCCATCAGATGTTATGACTGTTTCGAGATAGCTGTACCGATTCACTTGTTTAAGAATATGTCCATTTACTTGTATATTTTTTAATTTTTTTATTTTTTTAATTTTTATTTTTTTAGCATATCCTTTACAGGACTTAGCTGTCAACACCAGCATCTTTCAGCTGTATGTTGATCTCTTGGCAAGATTACGCTCAGTAGTTTGCCATTGCTTTCGAACCGCCGCAGCTCTCGCTCCGCTACGAGACTCTGCGTGATAAACGGGATTACAGAGAGAAAGTGTTGTAACCCCACAGCCAGAGAGACCGGCACTTGTATATTACATTGTGGTATTTCTTTCTTCCTAGTGACGACCATAATCTGTATCTTCTTACAATTCAATTCTAACCCTGGTTGCTCACTGTGTGCAACAACCGCATTTACTAAATGTTGCAGGTCCTGTTCATTGTCTGCAATCAAGACTGTTTCATCTGCATATCTAATGTTATTGATATATCGTCCCCCAATGTTGATTCCTTCCATATCTTCTATATTTCTGACAATATTTTCACTGTACAGGGAAAAATGTTCTGGAGATACTACTCATCCATGTCTCATACCTCTCCTAATAAGCTGATATTGCTCTACTTCATTATAAATTCTGATGGCAGCTTGTTGTTTCAAATATTTGGTTTTTACAAGTCTAAGGTCTTTTCCAACAATTTGTAGATCTTCAAGCATCCTTATCATGTCGTAATGTCTCGCTATATCAGAAGCCTTTGTGTAGTCAATAAAGCAATGGTGTATATCTTTTTTTTAATTCTATAGAACGTTCAATTACTGTTCTCAGTATATACACAGCATTTACTGTACCCTTGCCTTCTACAAACCACATTGTTCCTCTCCTATTTCAGGTTGTATTTTCTTCCTAACTCTTTGCATGATAATTCTTAGCAAAATATTCGTGACGTAACTCATTATACTAATTGTTCGATGTTGATCACATTCCAAGGCTCCTGATTTCTTTGGGATTGCAGTCTCCCACAAGTGATGAATTCCAAAAGCTTTTATTGAGATCTTCAGAGTGTCTGTAAAGTATTTCCCCTGGCTGCCTTGGGAGCGTTTTTCGCAGCGCAGCTCATCGTAGAAAAATTCGTTTAGGGTGCTCGTGATCTGGCATGCGAGTCAAGTGACCCGCCCAGCGAATCTGATTCTTCATTAGTAGAGTGTGGATACTGGCCACGGACGCGCTTTCCAAGACCTCAGAGTCTGGGATCTTGTCTTCAATAGCTTCCTAAAGCAGACTGTGTGGAAGTGGTTTAATTTCATGGAATGTCGCTGGTAACAGTCCAGGTTTCACAATCATATAGCTTGATGACAATAAGACCAGGTGACGCATATCTGGCTATTGACCTAGCATTTGTTACCTGGTCGGCGGTATCGGACACGAAATGGGCCATTTTATGGGATCATAGAAGTTACCACCTGCCATTTTCGGTATTGAATTCTAAATCTAGCAAGGCTACGAGATCTGGCAAGGCTTTCACATATGAGCGGACCAACACTCTTATAGGACAACTCCGACAGAAGGCATGTGTTGGAACCAGCCGACCCACTGTTGTGCAGCCCGTAAGGTGAAGCGTCGAAGTTGAATGAACTGGTGTGGAAGCTAAAGCGAGCTTTCGTTACTCGATTGGTTGTCAGCGTGGCCTTATGGATAAGAGCGCCCATTCTTAATCATCCGGTGTGCTGATGGTGAGGTAGGGGATTCATCCACATACACCGGTCAGTTTAACTAAGGTGTTGACTTCCCGCCCTTAACTTGGGGCGTAAATTACAAGTACCTCTGAAATCAGAATGGGTTCGGCTGATGGCGAAGGACATTGATAATAGGGAAAGCTATTTCACATGCAAAATTCAGCCTAATGCTACTAGAAATAGCGTGTATGGACAACGTTTGAGTTCAATGCAAGCGAGCGCCAAAAATAAAAAAAATAAATAAATTACTCGGTTATAGAAATAACGGGAGACATCCCAACGCACACAAAAGGAAGAAGAGACGGCGGAAAGGGTTAAAACGGAGAAAGGAGAGTAGTTCAGTCAAAGCGTTGCAGAGGCCAAGGACAACTAAATGGGATAATTTTATGAATGAGTTTGGAGGTCATAGGACACTGGATAGATTTTGGAGGCTACATCACAGCCTAGGACAAGGAGGCAAACCATACCACTTGAAAAAGTTAGTCGCTTATCCATTACAGGACGTAGCAGTCAACCCCAGCATATTTTTACTGCTTCTGATTTCTTAACAAGATTTTTGCCAAAAAAGCAACATTTCAGAAAAATGAGAGGTATCTTATGCAAAATGTCACAGTCATTGAATGTAAGAAAGAGAGTGATGTAAAGCTATATAGAACCTGTATTACTGTATGGCGTTGAATCTTGAAATGTAAATGAACAAATTATGAATAATTTAGAAGCAACAGAGATGTAGTTCTTGAGACGAATGTTGTGAATTCCTTGGACTGACAGAGTCTAATTTCAACAAAAAGAATGAGACAAAACAGCTTTCTTTGGTCATGTGATGAGAAGAGAGGCATTGCAGAACATCATGACGACTGGAAAGATCAAGGGGAAGAGAAGCAGAGGCAGACCATGAGAAATGGTGCTAGATGGACTGGGGGGGGGGGTGGCATTGAGGAATGCCATCATCAGAGTTGATCCAGAAGACCAAAGACCAAGACCTGCGGAAAGACACGAACGCCTATGCCAGTTGGCAAGGCACTTGATGATGATGGGTATGCCATCGCTTTCTGAACGGCCGGCACTCATACCATTGTATGCAAATCAACACAAAGCGCTCTGCTGCCAACTCACCCGCAGCTGTGTTTCGAACGCGATATGTGGGATTACGAATTGCGTCCGTAACATCCTACGGCACAGAGCCGGCTTGAAAGCATGGCCTCATAATCTCCTGTAGGATAACACGAATGACTTGAAATGCCATACCTCGTTTATTTATAATCGGACACAATGGAATAATTTTATGAATGAGTTTGGAGGTCATAGGACACTGGATAGATTTTGGAGGCTACATCACAGCCTAGGACAAGGACAAGAAGGCAAACCATGCCACTTGAAAAAGTAAGTCGCTTATCCATTGTAGACATGTGATGAGAAGAAAGGCATTGCAGACCATCATGACGACTGGAAGGATCAAGGGGAAGAGAAGCAGAGGCAGACCAAGAGAACAAGAAACACAGTCGACTCGACGCGCTATCGAGATCAAGTCGCCTTATTGGATAACGAAGAGGATGCCTCGCATGTAAAGTGCCGCGCAGAGACATGCGCTATATACAGAGAGTGTTGCAGTGCTCTAAGTGCCAGGAGTTTTGGCACACCCGTGCCACCTGCAAGAGTGAGGTTGCTATACAGGCTGAGACAGAAGAAAGGCTATCAAGCAGGGAGGAGGAAAAACACAAGAAGCAAGAAACACAGATAACGGCCGTTCAGCGCATCCTCGACGAAATGAAGCAAGTGCAGCAGTAGATAGAACAGGATGTCGCTCGAATGGCTGCCATAAAGGATGAGACGGATGAACAGCTATCTAACATACAAGATGTGAAACGAAAGACAGAAGACACTTTTGATAAGATACTTGACCTGCTCAAGATACATACAGCCACATCCGAACCAGAGGATACAAGGGCACAAACAGAAGAAGAAGAAGCAACCGAGGAAGAACGATATCGCTCACCACCAAGATCCGACTGGCGAACGCCGAGAAGATTCGAAGGCAACTCACGACGGGGAAATAGGAGGAACACCAGGAGACACGACAACTGGTAAAACTCCTTGAAGGAAACAGCACCATGTGAAGGGGTTGGTACCCAATTACTCCAGGTCTCAACAAGTGCGCGACACTGTCCAGACATGAAAAACCTCATCAAGAAAGTAACGAACGCAAACAACCGATTAGAAGCCGGGAAGCTGACAACAAGCTGCCCAAAGTACGAAAGAGAAACTACAAGCTACACCATAAACACTCCTACATAGCCAAGTCGAAAACTTGAAGGCTGAAAAGGGGGTACTCGTACCACAAATTTGAATTTGAATTTGAATTGGAATATAACATCAAGATGCGTAAGAGAACTACTTTTTGCAGATGATGCAGCACTGACTACTCATACAGCAGAAGATCTCCAAAGGCTCATAGATCGTGTTGCAGCTGCCTGCAAAGACTTTGGGCTCACCATTAGCCTAAATAAAATACAGGTGATGGAACAAGATGCTGGTGTGCCTCCATTAATCAACATTTCTAAATACGAATTAAAGGTTGTCCATGAGTTTGCGTATTTGGGGTCGAAAATATCAGATAATCTTTCATTAGAGACAGAAATCGACAGACGCATTGGAAAGACAGCCACAACACTTTCAAGGCTAACTAACAGAGTTTGGGAGAATCATAGATTAACTGAGCGTACAAAAGTTCAAATATATAACGCTTGTGTTGTTAGCACACTACTCGATGGGTCTGAATCCTGGACCTTGTACTCACGACATGAAAGAAAGTTGAATTCCTTCCAAATGTCTGAGACGTATCCTGGGCATATCGTGGAAAGACCACATAACAAACACGTGCTTGTAATAGCGGATATTACCACAGTGCACTCCCTTCTTAAGCAGAGATGCCTCCGGTGGCTGGGCGACTATCTCGAATGGAGGATAAACGTATTCCCAAAGATCTCCTAAACGGAGAACTAGCCACATTGAAGAGGCCAACCGGATTCCGATTCCGATTTGTAGAAGAAGAAAGACAAAAAAAACTTTCCACAGACGGTCAACTAGCCTCTGTGGCTTGGTTATTATTGTAGTGGTTCATGGTGCGGGATAAGTTTGTCTCTGTTTCTGCGCCAGTGTTAGCTGGCTTATCGATTTGTAGAGTTTGTGCCTGTGACGTCAGCTGATGGATTGGCTGGCAAGTTTTCCTTTGTGTCCGTCTCCTACGGTGGTTTCTGTTGTCAGTGTTGGTTCATTGTGCGTTTTACTTGAATGGATGCAGTCCTTAAAAGGACTTTTTATTTGATCGTTTTGCCTCCTTTTTTTGTGTATTGTTTGTAGAAGCTTTTTGATAGCTTCATTTTCTTCCTTGGGCCTTTTTTTCTCTTTCGAGTTTGAATTTGAGTTGCTTTTGCCTGCCGCGTTCTACGTTCAGCTCGATGTATCCCTCCTGGTTTAGTGGTGGGGACCACGGGGAGTACTCTATGCCTGCAAAGCACGCGCCTACCTCGTGGTAGCTTCATTTAAGGTTACAATAGGTTCTGGTTCTTTGGTGTAGTTCGTCGTAATGTTCTCTACGCTCGTCCTCTTTATGGTCTTGGTGGCTTCCACGCTTTCCATCTTGTGTGTCTGGTGTCTTTTCGTGTTGGTGGGCATTTTCTCCCCCGTATCATTTTCTTGAACAGTTTGGGTGACTTGTTCTCGATAGCGCTCCGCAAGTGCAGACCCCAAATGCATTATATAGGGATGTGTGTAAACAAGATATGAAAATCCTTGGGATAGATCCAGACACACGAGAAAGAGTTGCCACAGGCAGATGTTCCTGGAGAAGTGATGTACGAAACGGACTGGTGCTCTTTGAGCGCAGTCTGATCCAACAAATTGAGGTTGGCGTCACAGACATAAAATTCAGTCACTTCCGCGGGACATGCCTCGTCTTACAGATGCGGAAACTATGATAGAGATTTAACTCTCGCATTGGACTATACAGTCACCAGCGGTGCTGTCAGGTACCTCCCCAGTGGCACAACTCTATACTTCTTCAGGACTGAAAGAGGCCTACTATCTCATATTTTAGGTCAGTAAACACATGTTATTCCAGCCTGTTTGTCGGACACGCCGTCTGAAGCTTGTTACTTGTTCTTTTCCGTAGAGTTGGTAATATGCATCATTTTTCTGGTCGCCTGATTGTTCTGATTTTTATAAGGTTCTTCTTATAAGTCTTTTGACTTCGTCATATATTATATCTATATCGTGCTGAGATAATCTACCATCTCTGTGCCATTCTGTTTAACACAATATTAAATCAACATGACCAGACAAAATTAGTGGTATATTGTTCACCTAAGCTGCCCCAGTTGTGTGTGAAACGGTGACCTACATATACAACCAAACATAGTTCACAAAGGCTACCGCCGAAATAGTGACCACTACATCAGTCGTGTGCTCTTTGGTCTATAAAAATAAGAGGCCAACATCATCAAACAACAAGCCTTAAAATGTGGAAAACGGTCCGTAACAAAGTATCCCTGTCTTGCAGGGTAGTCAGTTGTTATATGTGACCACTGTACTTACATTTTGATTTTAGGATTATAGTCGAAAATCCATTCACTACCTGTTATTACAAACCTGACCGGTTTCGTCAGTTTCAATAAGGCTGCATTTCCTGGGATTGCGTTTCTTCTACGGAGATCAACTGTTGCTATAGTCTATTCCTGTATGAGTCACCATCAGGGCGGTAATCTAGTATTAAACTCTGTGTGTGTGTGAGTGTGTTTGCTAGGATGTGGTGTGTATGTATGTATATATCATCATTAAGTGTCATGCCAATATCTGTGGGCGGTCACAATTACCATCTCATGATCAAGAATCACCAGAGTCCTGGATCGGGTCTGGACCCTGGTATGTGCGTACGTGCGTGAATGCGTCTGAATGTGTGTGTGTGTGTGTGTGTGTGTGTGTGTGTAAGCGCGTGCATGTATGTTTGTGTGAAAAACTATGCAACAAGACACAAAAGACGATAGCAGAGAGACGGTTACTGTGTGCAAAGATTAAATTAAATACAGCAGCACAGAGAGACACGAAACGAAAGTAGACTGCATGACTTCTCTAAGGTCAAATGACCCTAACCACTCTACAACAGTCTTTCTACCAACTCTATGCTCCCAATGCCAAATCTGGACTGCGACAGAAAAAGTAAAAAGAAAAATTACAACAGAGGAAACGAGATTCATGAAAAGAATACTCAACATATCAAGAAGTGACTCAAGCATAACTGATGAAAATATTTCGCTGAACTGATATTATATTGTTATTAGTGACACTCCATGGCAAACCTCTCAATATTGACATAATTCAAGTGCTTGTATATGCCCCAACAGCAGCATGTACGGAAGATGTTATAGATATCTTATAACGAAATAAACATGGCCGTAGACCAGTGTAAAACGTCTGAAATGACTTTCATACTCAGGGATTTCAATGTCAAAGTAGGCAACGAAAATATAGCTATGACCTAGATGATAGGAATGCGAGAGGTGAAATAATAATAGCATGGGCTGAATAACGTGAAATGATAACAACTGGCTTTAACACCATCCTAGCCAATTGTAAACGTGGCATACCCTGGGAATAATATTTACAATCAAATTGATTCATATTGATTCCAACGAGAGTCAGAAGCAGTGTAGTAGGAGCAGACGGACATAGTGACCATGTGCCATGTATAGGAATGAGAAGGTTAAGACTTAAAACCATAAAGAAAACCCCAGAGAACCTCAACTTAGACCTAGCATTATTTAAAACAGACAAAGCTATTATTGAAAGGTGCAATGTTACTGTAAAGAACAGATGGTGACAAGCAAAATAAGCTACCTTTGATGAAATGAAGAATGTTTTGTGTAATAAGTCATTGTCCTTGAAGGTTAGAAAGAGAATTCTTGATTGTTACATAGAACCAGTTTTAACATACGGCTATGAATCCTGGTCAATTAGTAAACAGGCGGAAAAAATCCCTGGAAGCCTTGGAGATGTGGTTTTATAGAAGAATGATGAAAATTACTGGAAGACAGCCTGAGAAGATTCTTGAGTCTTGTGTCATAGCACGGAAGGGAGGTAACACAAGAATTGATTTACGACTCAATGAGATGACGAAACATGACTGTCACCGCTTATCGGCGTGGCACATGATGATGATAAAAATACATATTTCACAATATCACTCTTTAAATAATCACTGTTGTTAAGAGCAGTCAACATGTCTGTTAATATAGATACTACAAATTCTCACAATACACTCTTTTTCTCGATGAAATTGACAGTTGTCACCTCGTGCCATGGCGATAAATATGTGTTATCTTTCTCCCTTCTTCTTCTTCTCTCTTCTGATTCCTCTTCCGTATTCTTATTTCTCCGCCAAAATAAATTAATGATAATAGATACATAAGGTTTGCTGAATTTTTCCACAGATTGACTCACAGTCTCGACCAATTGTGGTTTAGCCACACGGTGTACTTTTTTGTCACTGTCGCGAAACGGAAGTAGGCCTCAGACGGGACAACTCATTACCCACTTTTGTCCCACCCCGTTCCTGCGGCTATCCCACATTTTAAGGCGGGTGAATGAGTATCTCCAGGTAAGAAGAGTTCGGATCGTTTTAGCTTCACCTGCAGTTATGTATCGTGGTTGTCATGTATTTCACTGGTCCCGAGAAACATAACTCAACTCTTTGATTGTGCATAGATACTTGGTGTTGTAAATCGCACATTTTGATAAACCTCGGGGAATCGTGAGTTGCCATCACTTTCGTGAGGCGATTCTCTGAGATGTTCGGCGGGTTCCGTGGGGGTGTACTTCCAGACCCGATCCGAAGAGAAGGCATACGATAGTCAGTCATCGAGAAGGGCGGCCGCTTCTATAGCCAGCTGTATACTATGCATCTTGGCTTGGCAGAGATTGCTCTACTGCGGAGATCTTTTTGAAGCCTTTCTTTCACAGCCGGTCCTCGAATACTGTCATCTAGACTAGAGGCCGCTTTTCGTCCCAGCTGTATTATGTTGGATAGTCTGTGGACCCAGAGACTGACCTACAGTCAAGGGCTTGATGAAGCTATCTTATCGATGTCTGTTGCTTAATTGTTCCTAAGTTTAAAGCTAACACATTTATACTTGGCGTCGCTTAACTAAGTTTGTTTTTCAGTGGTTGGTCCATTATTGACAAGGCAGGCCAGTTGCGCCGTATGCCTAATGCTCTGACTTAGATGTACGAGTTGAATTAGGGTCAGTGGACACAAGTTGTGGGTCAATTATCAACCATGCAGGCAGCCGTGTAGCCAGCCTGTGCTCTTACGTTGACCTAGATATACGCGAGGGCGTGAGGTCAGCTAACAAGATGAAATGGACTTCGCTAGCCAGTTCTCGGGAGCAGTCTGGCTGAGGCGAATTACCAATACATTCGAAGCCATATCTCTATATGGGGTACATTAGGGAATTATTGTTCTGATATAGATTGCCATGGTCAGCCAGAAAGACCAATGAACAAGTCCTTCAAGAAACAAATGAAGATCGTAAACTGATTAGAGACATAAGACGTAGACAGTCAACATTTTTTGGGCATGTTATGAGAAGAAATGAATTGGAGAACTTTGTGACAACTGGTAAGATCGTAGGGAACAGACCAAGGGGAAGACCTAGAAGCAAATACCTGGATGGCTTGGCATCGTGCCATGGTCGAGACAGACACACGGAGCTGACCCACGACTCTGGTGATCGAGTGAGATGGCAAAAGATGACCACCCACGCTTACCGGCATGGCACATGATGGATGGATAGAACTTCCTCTTGAACAGAGCTTTAATTTGATTACCCTAATGGATAGGTTTGACATTAGTGCTTTTCAATCATCATCATGTGGCAGTTTGAAATAAGTACTTGTTAGTCAGCCTCATGTGACGCGCGAGAACCACAACCTGCGTTTCTCGTCAAGGTGAACACCCATTCAAGGGGCTTCTCATAAGTCTTTAGCCTGACCATGAATGAGTAGGCGGAGAAAATTGAAATTTGGCACATGTATTGCTCATTCAACTTGTAATGTACATATAAATTATGAATTTCTCTCCTCAACTGGTGTTCCCTGTATGGTGCATGGCACAACACATCCTATTGACCAGATCTGCACATCCACGGGTTTGTCAGAACAATGGAGAAATCAGACGCCAGTTCTGTGATAAAATTCTTGATGTTACAGGGAAAAACACCTACAGAAATACACAGGGAGATGGAACCAGTGTTTGAGGAAGTCTGTCCTTCGTATGCTTCTGTAAAAAATTGGTGTTTGCAGTTTAAGTGTGGCCGTTCCCAAGTTGCTGATCTGCCAAGATCAGGACAACCGTCCTCAGAGTGCAATGATGCAAATGCTGCAAAAGTGAAGAAAATCATAGACCAGGATAGAAAAATGACAATTGCAGAGATGTCGGGTTCAGCAAAACTGAGTAAGAGTATAGTTGTTAGAATTTTACACAACACACTGAACATGAGAAAAGTGTGTGCCCGCTGGGTCCCGTGCCTGCTGACATGTGAACAGAAACAAACACGGGTTGATTACTGTGGCCATTTGCCCAACATGAGGCGGTCGAAAAAACATGTTGATGACCATGGTGACGGTAGATGAGACTTAGATTCACCATTATTACCCATAATCCAAAATTGCCAGCATGCAGTGGAAAACCCCGGGTTCACCAACACATGTCAAGCCAAGAGCACACACACCTGCAAGAAAAGGGATGCTGACTGTTTTTTTTTTTTTTGGGGGGGGGGGGGGGGGAACGTCAAATGTGTCATATTGAAAGATTACATGCTTCATGGCAACATGGTTGATGGGCAGTACTATGCAGATCTCCTTATCAAACTAAGAAAGGCTGTGACCAGAAAACGAGGGTTAGCGCGTACGCAAATTCTGCCTTTTCTTCAAGACAACGCATCTTCCCATAAACCACGGCTTGTGCTGCATACTGCCAACGATTTTAATATTGAAATTCTTCCACACCCATCATATTATCCAGATTTGGCTCCATCAGACTTTTGTCTTTTCCCAAATCTTAAAAGACAGCTGACAGGAAATCGTTTTGACAGTGACGAAGATGTCATACTGGCTTGTGATAACTGGTTGTATTCTGAAGGTCGTTTCATGGTCATGCAGATATGGCATAAATGCATAAATTCAGGTGGTGGCTACATAGAGAAGGAATAAGCGCTGTGCCAAATTTCAATTTTCTCGGCCTACTTCTTTATGGTCAGGCTAAAGACTTATGAGAAGCCCCTTGTATATGTAGGGAGGCTATACGCTGTGAAGTGATTATCGACACCGAGGCTTGGTGTTATTTAACTGGGTGTAGTCCCGGGGGACAAAACATCTTCACACCTACTAGGGATTTAACCTTGTGCCAGTATTGCGGTGGGGAGACACCCACTCATGTAACGCGTGTATTTTTCATCAGTGTTATCTGACTCTACATTTCCTTTAATGCGAAAGGAATAATTTGTCAGGCGGGTCTAACTTTTTATTGTCTCTATACTTTCATCGGAACCAGATTGGTTGGGATGGTGACTCTACATAATTCCTAGGCAGCCAAAGGAATGTATTTATGTGATGATTGTCTATCTATACACACACCCACACACAACAGAAATTCAGGTATCCGAGGAAGAAAGGTGGAAAGCGACAAACACAAGAAGACAAAACTCTTCTGCTGTTTGTCTGTCCGTAATTAAATATTTCATGATAGGATTACTAGTGCCGCCTGAGCATCTTCCAGTAACCTTGGAGATGCCATATAGTACTTGTGACGAAACGGCGATTCATCTGTGCTTCGTCGGGCGAGATTCCACTTTATTCGGCGCGTCATCAGGGACTTTCCCTGTTATTAATAGACTGGGGATAGTCGAGCATGATTTTCCATCTGGAAGGTTCGAGAAGCACCTGGATTTTAATGACCAGGGTTGCTTAGCACAGCACCAATTTCTCGTGCAGCTAGAACCTAGAATTTCCAGTGCGGAAAATAGTTTTCTCGTGGAGTTGAGACACATCGGGAAGCACTCATTTCTCGTGCGCTTTGGTACGCACGTCGGAGAAATGCGGAAGTCACAGCTTATTCACTTTCGTCTTCTCATGGTGTGAGGATGTACTGCGTTGTGTGGCAGTTTGAGCATTCCCTCACACTCAACCAAGATGTAGCTGACTGTCGAATCTCACGGCCTGCTGGCTCACAGACAGTAATTGTAGCTGACTGGGCAAGGTTGACTAATTTAGGTGTTAGAACCAGCCTATTACTACAGTGTTTGGCGGAAACCACTACGCGCTCCATGGCGAATGGTCACTATACCTACTTATCATCATGAATGACTAATACTCACCACGTGATTCTTTAGCCCTACAGCAGAACTTGTGGGAAACTAGATGGTTTGTTTATTTAGGAACTGTTGATAATACTATATTTCAGCAATGTGTTCGACTACCTGAGCAGTCATGCCAGTGTATACAGAATATTGATGTACGACGGAAATCTGATGAGATGCTCGCTCCAGAGAGACTTACCAAGGTGGTGTAGGCGTAGCTCTGGGAGCTCATCAATTCCAGGTCAATGTTTATCCGCCTAACCGTCGGAGACTCCAGGCATAGATTGACCCTTATCAAGGGGCTGTAACTACGTCGGCACTAGTGTCCGGTCACGACTAGACCCACACTAGCTTGCGTATTTTGTTTACAGAAACTCGTGAAGGTATACAGGTCAACTCATCCTTGTCCTGATGAACATTGTGTGCTGAAGAAGAATGAATTAGTTATTATCCAATTACTATGACAATTGAGTCAAAGAAATATTGACAGTATGTTAGGTCACCAAGGTCAACCATGTTTCATTATCTTGTGTGCCTTGACTCCGAGGGAGTCTGAATAGTAGTGACTGTACAGTGTATTAAAATCATCTGCAGGAACATTTGTACATTTCGTGTGACTCTGTTGAACTTGCTGCAGTAATGATTCATTACCCAACCAGGGGTAAGCGCTTCTATTCCAGGACCATTAGATTGGTCATTTGTTACATATAGTGACATTGAAAGATTAACTGGGGTCACCTCAAGGAGGAGGGTCTCCCAGTCAGACTGTATATTGAGAACTGTGTAGGATTGTTAACAGTGACTCATTGTGACATTGTAGATTTGACGTTCATCCAGCCTTGTGTGGTCCAAGTGGTTAACTCCTCTGACACCTGATCTTAGCTCTGGGGACGGAGTGGTCTTCAAAGGTTCCAGTCATTATTCTGGAAGAGAGCTGGGTGAGTGTCGGACCGACTGGACAGAACATCTTCATCAAATCTGCATCTCAGCCTACTGATGAAACTAGTAGCATCTCTGACTCTGTCTCTAATCTATCCTCTACTATTGTAAATAGAATTATTCTATCAGGGTGTTCAATTCCTACCTATTTTCTTTAGGGTAGAATAAACTTTGTTTATGTTGACTTATTCATTTTACAGTTATTGAGTGTGGTCTCGGACGATGCCTCAGTGTTCATTGTCCCAAGGGAGAGGGTAGTTAGTGGGGGTCTAGAATCTGGGAGGGGTTTGTAGACATATTTAATTAATTTGAGGTCAACAGCAGAGTAAACAGTGTATCTACCTGTCCAACCCCTAGGGTCAGAATACACGGGAGTGCTAAGGACATCTCGGGCTTGGTTAATTCTCAACACCCAAGGCAAACCTGTCACAGTACTTACCTGAGGTATCCTGATATGCTTATCTACTTTTTTCTGATGAGACAGATTGTGATTAAGAAACATTATCCAGGCCATAGCACTTAATGATCTGCATAGGAGGTATGGAATTCGGCCATCCTCATGAATGGAATCTGTCACCATATCTACTATCTATTAGGCATGAGACTTGTGGCTGAAAAGCTATTGGACGTAAGCTAGAATTACGAAGAGTTGTAACCTAGACTGTCTGAGACCTGTCTGGGAAGTCAGACATACTAGAGTGGTCTGAGCCAAGGGACTGACCACAATAGAGAGGATGGTAGTGTATGCATATTGGTGTTGTATGTATTATTCAAAGGTATGATGGATGTGTACATCTGGCCTGTTCTTGCTTACAGGTACCCCTTTGCTGTTAGCTGGTTGCTGTGGGCGACTGCCTTTTGCTGTTAGCTGGTTGCTGTGGGCGACTGCCCTTTGCTGTTTGCTGAATTCCTGTGGGCGAGTGCTCTTTGTGACTCAAGATGGTGCAGAAGGCCACGTGGTTAATGCTCAAGTCCCGAGGCTCCAGGAGGCATCATACAGGTTCAGATGACTCTCCGACCACCTGTGTCTACAAACTGACAGCCAATACTACACTGACATACCTCTAGTGGGATGATGAGAATGTCCAGCAGACTACTCTCACCCAACTATCTGTTCATGTCTATATGTCTGTCGGTCTGTCTGTCTGTTTGTCAGAGTCTGAATCTCCAATAAAGATTATAGATTCGCCTGTTATGAGATCGTTCTCTTATAGTTAGTTAGGTGCCTTCGTATATCAACAGTCCTCATATGGGTAGAGTCGTCCGGGCACCGTCCTGGTGGCAATTGAAGTGAGGGTAGACGGAAGGTAATCAAGAACCCTAACTAAATATTATCGACAACCACCGAGATCAGGGCCGGTGTTGTCACAGTAACAAACAAGTATGTTTATTACATCTCTCTCTCTCTCCTCTCTCTCTCTCTCTCTCTCTCTCTCTCTCTCGCTCCCCCCTTCCGACACACACAAACACACACACACATTTGAAATACAAGACCAAACTTAGGAGGGTACAGTTCAGAGAGTTTTTTTGTTTTTTTTGGTCAGTGATGCTGTAATTACAACCCATTCAAAGGAAGAATTACAACTTTTATTATCTGTATCCTCCAATGCTTGTTCTAAATATGGTTTAACAATTAATATAAGATTAATTAATATTAATAATAATTAATATTTAATAATAATAATAATTAATAATATTTAATATAATTAAAGAAGAATTAATATTATGTCACAAGGTGCACATGGGGTACCATCAATCTTTATTGATGAGGCCGAACTCGAGATAGTAGACAATCTTACACATCTAGTATCAGAGGCAAATACCAAATTATTCCTGGATCAGGAAATCAACATTATGATTGGTAAGGTAGCGACAACAATGAACAGGTTAACATAAAGAGTCTCGGAGAACTGACTACCAAAACAAAAGTCCTTGTCTATCAAAGCTGTGTCCTTAGTAATATTCTTAATGACAGTGAAACCTGTTCAACTTACTCCCACCAAGAGAAATGTTTAAGCAACTTTCCTAGGCGGTGTCTGCGAAGAAAACTTGGTATTAAGTGGTAAGACAAAGGCACAAATACTGAAATATTGGACAGCTCATGTATGGAGGGCTAAGATCAGAAATGAAATAAAGACAAAGGAGACAATGATTGCAGATAGATCACACACTGAGCGTGTGAGGCACAAGATATTGCAGACACCTTAGTGTGGGGAGTGCATAAAGCAGAAGAGATGTCAAGAGATCGATAAACGTTTCGCTTGGCAATGATGCTCGCCATGTTCTTCAAAGACATTTGTGCATAATGCTGAAGTGTGCAGACATGAGAACCTCGAAGTTTTATTTTCGCCAAGTAGAGGAGAAATACAGATAGACTGGTGTATGAGCACGGTATGTGAGTAAACATGAGGTAGCCAAGATGCCATACCTTCTCTTGCACCACAGATTGGAAGATAGAGATAGCCAGATGTTGCTTGTGTATGGCGCAGGATCATAAGCGGTGACCTGACAGTGTGAGGTCACTTGAAGCTTCCCCACAACGGTCATCTTAACGACTTGGAAGAGTGTCGTGGCAGATGAAGAACACACATTAGGGAGTGTTACACAAACTGAAATGTATGAGCAAATTGTTTGACCGAGTCCGAAAATTAAGGCACTACTGTCATCCAAAGCGACCCAACTCACTGTTAAAGTTTATAATGGATGGAAACGTAGAGGGGAAGCGAGCAAGAGGAAGACAATTTTACAGATAAGTAGATACACTTTAGAGGTGGAATGGAAGTAAGTTATATGCATGCTAGTGCCGAAGTATTCCAAAGGTTGTTGGAGACTCATCGCAATCACATCTCTACGCGGTGATGGCACGTATTAATGCTGATGATAATACACGTAAATATCCACGACATTACCGGTGTGTTAATATCGTTTTTCTGTGTATGTTTCAGATTGCAAGATGGCAAGATAATGTAGTTATGTGTGATCATATGTGCTGCTCTCGTTTTAACCACATTTCTCTCTCTCTCTCTCTCTCTCTCTCTCTCTCTCTCTCTCTCTCTCTCTCTCTCTCTCTCTCTCTCTCTCTCTCTCTCTCTCTCTCTCTCTCTCTCATATATATATATATATATATATATATATATATATATATATATATATATATATATATATATATATATATATATATATATGTATGGTAGTCAGGTCTTAGTCAGATATGACTGAGCTACCGTATGACAGTAGACGGTACTACCTGCTTTCTGTCAGCGCCGAATGTTGGATGGGCGGCGCTTTCCAAACCCGACACCCCACATTGTGCCAACGGCTTCAGGCGGAAGAGCGCAATTGGGAGGGTTCAAGCCTTATCCTGGTGCGAGTAAATGCAACCCAAAGACAACATAGTCATGGCAGGGCAGACCAGGCCTTAAGCCTTGGCTGGCAACTGGTCTAGGATCGAAGCTCCGACAGGCGGACAGTTAGAGCATTGCTTTTCTGATCCGGCAGCTTCTGCAGCTTGTCTTGTTCCAGATGTATAGGTGTTAACTTTCCTCTGGAGTGAACTGGGCAGGCCGAGAGAGGGATCATGCTGCATGGGCAACACATGGTTTCTTTATTTTAGCCCAGGCTGTGTGCTATGGAGAGGCAATAACTCCATCCCTGGTCTTAACCGGTCTCGGAATCAAAGCGAGAGGCAACTGTTACGGGTTATAAGTCCTTGTCAGTTGGCGTAGACATGGGGCGCCACGCGTTGCCTCTGACGGTGGGAGACACCTACAGGTGTCACTTATCAGCTACCGCCCGCCTCAAGCTGGGCAGCCCCCGGCCAATTGGGTGCTGATCCGCCACAGCCTGCCTGCTTCAATGGGTGCTTGGGGCTAGGACAAAATCTGAATCGCAGGCTGTAAAACCAATGCACCAGGTACTAATAAAAAGAATAATAGAAACCGCAAGCTACGGCTTGCAACCTGTAACGTAAGAACCATGTGTCCAGAATTTTCCACTGACTTGACAAATATTGACGATGTGAGAAAAACGGCTGTGATTGATGCTGAACTCAATCGTCTTAACATTGATATTGCTGGCCTGCAGGAGACTCAGGGAAAACAATTACACCTTTTTTTGGAAGGGAAGAGGGCACGCAGAAAAAAAGGCAACATGGTGTGGGCTTTGCAGTGAAGAATTCGCTACTGGCATTGATTGATATCCCAGCTGGAGGTAATGAAAGATTATTATCACTGCGCTTGGCAACCTCTTGTGGATTTGCCACCATTATCACTGCATATGCACCGACACTCGCTTCCTCTGATGATGTGAAGGATACGTTCTATGAGCAGCTAGACTCTGTGATCAAGGCAGTTGCAAAATCCGACTACATTTATATGCTCGGTGATTTCAATGCTCGTGTGGGCAAGTACTCAAGTTCATGGCCAGTTTGCCTTGGAAAATACAACATCGGTCGCATGAATGATAATGGGCAAAGGCTGCTGGAGCATTCCACTAGAAATGACCTATGTATTACAAACTCCTTTTTTAAAACAAAAGAGCTGCATAAGGTCACATGGAAACATCCAAGATCCGGCCATTTGCATCAGCTGGACTTCATTATCACACGGAGACAACATCTGAACCATACATCATTAACTCGAAGTTACCACAGTGCTGACTGTGATACAGATCATTCTTTGGTTGTTGCAAGGGGTAGACTGAGACCAAAGAGAATCTACACAGCTAAACACAAATCTAGCCCCGGGATTAATATTATTAACACTCACGATCCTGGAAAGTGCTTTGAATTTCAACAGCAACTTGAAGACGCTTTCAATCATACATCAGAAAACTTTATAGTAAATGATCAATGGAGTAAACTTAAGGAAACTATTCATAAAACAGCTGTAGGGGTTTTCGGCACTGTGGATCATAAGAGACAGGACTGGTTCGCGGCAAACAGCCATATACTGCAGCCCTTAATTGATAAAAAGAAGATAGCTCTCTTAAGAAACAAGGAAAGACCAACGCGTAACACTCTGAGTGAACTGAAGCAAGCTAGGAAGGATGTGCAAAAGGCTGTCAGGCAGTGTGCGAATGACTATTGGATCAAGTTATGTGAGTCCACTCAAATCGCAAGTGATAAGGGAAACATCAGAAGCATGTATGAACGGATAAAGAAAGCCTGTGGTCCAATGATCAACAGAAGTGCACCGCTGAAAACCTTGACTGGAGAAATCATCACTGATAAGAAACAGCAGATGGATAGATGGGTCGAGCACTATTTAGAGCTTTACTCAAGTGAGACCAAGCTAGCGGATGATGCCCTCAACGCTATAGAGGCCCTGCCAACTCTTGATAACATGGACACACTTCCCACCATAACAGAAGTTAAGTGTGCTATACATGAGCTGGCGTCTGGCAAGGCTCCAGGTAAGGATGGGATTCCAATAGAGGTAATCAGGAGTGGGCAAGACACACTCGCTCTACAGATCCACCAGTCAATAGAGCTATGCTGGCGAGAAGGACAAGTCCGACAGGATTTCAAAGATTCAAACATCATAACGCTGTACAAGAACAAGGGCGATCGGAGCGACTGTAATAACTATAGGGGTATCTCACTTCTGTGTATTGTTGGGAAAGTATTTGCCAGAATTGTTCTGCGCAGACTTCAAGTCCTGGGAGATCAAGTCTACCCCGAATCACAGTGCGGCTTCCGTCAGAACCGGTCTACCATTGATATGGTATTCTCATTGCGACAGATGCAAGGAAAATGCCGGGAACAAAATCAGCCACTGTTTATTGCCTTCATCGACCTAACAAAGGCATTCGATTTGGTCAGTCGTGAGGGTCTGTTCAAAGCACTAAAGAAGACTGGCTGCCCACCAACTCTTCTGTCCATTGTGGAATCGTTCCACACAGGCACGAAGGGTATAATCAAGTTTGATGGCTCAACTTAAGAAGAGTTTGAAATCAAGAGTGGAGTTAAGCAAGGTTGTGTACTATCCGCCACCCTCTTTGGAATATACTTTTCATTTCTACTGAAATATGCCTTTCGTGATCATGATGACGGTATATACATTCACTCACGCTCAGATGGTGGCCTCTATAATGCTCAGAGATTGAAGGCCAAGACCAAAATTAGGAGGGTACTAATCAGAGAGTTGCTTTATGCGGATGATGCTGCGATTACGACCCACTCTGAGGAAGAATTACAACATCTACTATCTGCATTCTCCAATGCTTGCTCTGAATTTGGTTTAACAATTAACAAAAAGAAGACACAGATTATGTCACAAGGTGCACATGGTGTACCATCAATCTTTATTGACGACGCCGAACTGGAGATAGGAGACCATTTTACATATCTAGGATCAGAGGTAAATAGCAAATTATCCCTCGGGCGGAAGATGTCGTCAGACAGGTCTGCAGTCTTACCAGTATCAACCCCGGCAAGGAATGGGTGCCGGTGCCTCCAGCTTTTAAGTGCACTTTCTCCTGCATTATCACACTCGACAGACGGTGCAGAGAGCAGAACCCTGCCGCTGTCAATGCAGAGGTTAACGCGCTCATCTATGAACACTCAGATAGCCCCGAAGTGCTCATCTATACAGACGGATCTGTTGTAAAGCAGCAGAGAAGTGCGTGGGCATTTACAGCCCGTTCGGCGGGCCGAACCGTTCAAGAATCCAGTGGTGCCCACTCTATGACCACGAGCAGCATGAAGATGGAGGTGATGGCAGTTACACAGGCTTTCATATGGCTGGGATCACAGCATTATACCAACGTGTGTGTACTAAGTGATTCAATGAGCATGATTCAGAAGGTCGAAGCTGGATCTGTACGTAGACAGTGGACTGAATCGCTGCGGAAGTCTGTTGTCCGTAAAGTCACCTTCATCTTCGTCCCGGGACATGCGGGAGTCGAGGGAAATGAACGAGCTGACAAACTGGCTGGCTCTGCACCCCCTGTAGATGGCCAGCCCATGGATCGTGCCGATGTCATTAACGTCCTTAAAGATATGGCGAGAACAGAGGACTTTGACGTCAGTGATTCCACATCGCTGTCCAGGATGAAAGACCTGGGAGTAAGAATCGGCACAGCCAGACGCGAGAGGTAGGCCTACATCGGGAAAACAAAGCGCCTCGTCAACCAACACAGAACTGGCACTATTAGCCACCGGACGCTGATGAATATGCTGGGGGGGGGGGGAGGATCTGAGCACCTATGGACATGTCCGGAGTGCAACGAAGATACCCCAACTGATAACTGATAACTGATATCCCTCGATCAGGAAATCAACATCAGGATTGGCAAGGCAGCAACAACAATGAACATGTTAGCAAAAAGAATCTGGGAGAACAGGAAGCTTACTGCCAAAACAAAAGTCCTCGTCTACCAAGCCTGTGTCCTTAGTAATCTTCTTTATGGCAGTGAAACCTGGACAACTTACTCACTCCAAGAGAAACGTTTAAACAGCTTTCATATGCGGTGTCTGCGAAGAATACATGGTATTAAGTGGCAAGACAAAATCACAAATACTGAGATATTGGAAAGATCAGGTTGTGTGACGGTGTATTCCATGCTCAGTCTTAGTAGACATGTTAGGAGGATGGATGATGGTAGAATACCAAAGGACATCTTTTTTGGTGAATTACAGACGGGTAGGAGATCTCAGGGTCGGCCTCTACTACGATACAAAGATGTGTGTAAGCAGGACATGATTGATACAGGCATAGATAATGCACATTGGGAGCAAGTCGCTGATGAACGTGTTGCATGGAGGGGAACTATCAGAAATGGAATAAAGACAAAGGAGAAAATGATTGCAGATAAAGCACACACAGAGCGTGAGAGACGTAAGATGGTGCACAATGGTGGAAATGACCATGTTTTCACATGCATCTACTGTGGGCAAACATTTGCAGCAAGATGGCCTTACCAGCCACACTCGCCACCGCCATGGGTCGTAGTTATTAAGCCTTTTTGAAGCACAATGTACCAAACTATCGTCTGTCAAGACGGAAAGGTGCCAATGAATATATTTATATTCCTGTTTGTTACAGAGAATGCATTCGCCAAGCACCATCTCCCATCTCTCGGGAAACTCTGCACTAACTTGTACGATTACTGCACTGGTTGTGTGAAGGAACAACCTAATCGTCTGGCATATACGTGCCTAAGCGATAGTTCTGAGGAGGTCGTGGAGGCCCATTTGTCTCGTAAAGAGGCGTATACTGACAAAGGAGGGTCTAATAAGCCTGACCTTTGGTAGACTCCTGCGGCGGATGATTCGCCAGGAGCACTACAGGCCCAGACGTATGTTTCGGACACCTCTCAATCATATGACTGGATCATTATCTCCACCCCACACAGATCACCCCACCACACCCCTACAGACCAGCCAATCCCCCAATACTCCTCCAAACCCAAGGAGCTGGATGAGGGAGGACACAATACTATTTGACAACTCTGAAGATTGCGCTATTACCCCCCCCCCCCCCCCCCCCCTTTTTCACCCAACCACCCCCATTCATCCATTAATAGTCATTACAATCTTCTTCTTCTTCTTCTTCTTCTTCTTCTTCTTCTTCTTCTTCTTCTTCTTCTTCTTCTTCTTCTTCTTCTTCTTCTTCTTCTTCTTCTTCTTCTTCTTCTTCTTCTTCTTCTTCTTCAGCTTTCCGAGCCATTGAGTTTCTTTGCTGCAAATACAATCCGTCTCCATTCGTCTCTCTTGTGGACCTTCTCTTGCCAGTCGTTGATTCCAAGTGCTTGTAAGTCTGTATTGTAAGTCATTACAATAGATTTTAAAAATATAACGGCATGTATTATAATTGCACATTTAGGCATAATCTGTTTCTTTCTTTGATATCACTATTACTGGTGTCCTTCTATTATTCACACTAAGACTAAATTAACTTTCTACAATCATTGTATCTATCTCTTCTTTTACAGCCTTCTGACTTGTTATCATGAGTGCCAGGATGCGACTGGAGCTATGGGTCTGTTGCTTGCAGGCCGACCTTTTGTAAATACACTCTTCTTCTTGCTGCTCGTGTCCAACAAGGGATATGACTTCTTTCTTCCCCAGTCAACACCAAGGTCATTTTCTCAGCATATAACTTGGCTGAAAGTTATTCTACAATTCTCCACACACATTACATTACTCACTACGAACGCTACTCAACATAACATTACTAGGTGGTCTCGAACAGTAGTGAACTCAAACAGTAGTCGATTCAAACGCCAGTTGTAGTTTTGTTCATGTATTCCTCTATACAGACTAAGATGAACACAATATCACATTCATATATTCAACGATAAACTACACAACGAGGTCTAATACTCAAACTAGTTCTCTAAAAGGGTGGCGCAGTGCTGGCCATTACTCTATCTGAACGTGGTCCGTACTCGACGAAACCCACGACTAGACTGCCGTGTCTGGACCCCACTTTCTGTGACTTGGGAAGTGAGTCCTAACGTTTTCACGTTGTGTGAACAGTATCCACTTTTGACGTTCCGGTGTTCACTTGCTGAACACTGCCATAACCTCTAATCTCTGACCTGGGTTATGGCTTAACTATGCCATGACGTCATCAGGGTTTTGGCATCCCCCCCCTTCTTTGGCGAAAACATTAATTTTAATTAATTTTTTATGTTTTCTTTTCCAAAATAATATCTAATTATAACTTATCTAATCAAAATTTAATTTAACTATATCTTTTACAATATTTCAATACTGTAATCTAATTGTAATTTAATTATCTATAATCTGTCAATGACACTTGATAACTTCTTGTCATTCTGAAATATACGAATTCACTAATTATCCTCATCAAAATATCAACCACATCAAAATATCAATACCTATCTCTTGTCCTACAGACTTTAATCAAATTACAATATAACAATATAACTATAAGTATTCTTTCTAAAGTGAAATGAATATTTCAATCAGTAACTTAATTTGTTTGTTAACACAAGACCATTTTATTTCATGATCTTTGAAATCAACATTTTAGTTCCGAATTTGTGTGATCCTGTTTATATACGAGTGTTGAGGAGATACATAGAGCCTGTACTTCTATATGGATGTGAAGCGTGGACAATGAGCAGTCAAGCTGAAAAACAGCTGATGGCTGCAGAAATGTGGTTTCTGAGGAAAATGCAAAGAATACCATGGACAGACAGAAAAACCAATAACCAAGTATCACAGTAGACAAATGACAATCGTAAATTGATTACAGAAATTAGACGTAGACAGTCAAAAAATTTTGGACACGTTATGAGAAGAAATGGATTGGAGAACTTAGTGATAACTGGCAAAATCGAAGGGAACATACCAAGAGGAAGACCGAAAGGATAATACCTGATGGATTGGCCACATGGTATGGACGAGACAGGAACACTGAGCTGATCCACGACTCTGACGATCGAGTGAAATGGCGAGTCATGACCGCCCACGCTTTCCGGCATGGCACATGATTGATTGATTGATTGTTTATATACACAATTAGGATCTTCTCGGTAAGTAGCGTGTATCGTGGCCGTACAATATTGACCACTAGTAAACTTCCTTTGTCAACTCTCTGTGATTAATTACAAAAGTTTTAAAAAAAAAAGTCAAAAATTTGAGAACTTAGTGACAACTGGCAAGATCGAAGGGAACAGACCAAGAGGAAGACCGAAAGGTATGCAAAAGTAACTCGCCCCAGGCCTTTGAGGGGTATTCTTGGTTCAACCATGCCAGCTGCTCCCACCGTTCAAGTCTAATCACCCTTCATGAATGATCTTGCAAGATCTTGTAACGTTGCTGCGGGTAGTCAATCTGCCCATGCGTTGCCCAGACCTCTTAACTCTGTCGTTGATACTCAGCTCCCAATACACGAAGCTGGTTGGAATGAGTACCATTTATGCCAATGTAATGTCAAATAACCGCTCTTCTCCGATTTAAAGACCGTCCTTAGACTGGTGTAGACAAATGTAGTAACTTCCATTATATATTCATCATCACGCAATATGTTGACATTCTTATTATTATAATTTCTAATTATTATTTTTCCAAATCATTTATATTCATTATCTATTTAATAAAGTAATAATACAATGATCAATTAACAACATAATCATTGAACAACATAATCATTACTGACGTTAAAGCTAAAGTCTAAACTATTGATACTGTCCTTAACTACACAGTATCCACAGCGGATACACCGTCTGCTCCTTACGCCGTCCAGTCTCTGTCTGAACCAGCTCTCTGTGCTGTGTTCAGCCACGAGCAATTAGCACTCCGTGCATTCGCTAGTTTACGTGTTCCAACTCGTTGGTCACTTGGTTGTAGTAACCAGAATTACAGGTTACACCTTGTGAAGCGGGTTTCCCAGTCTCTTGGGTAACCCCAGCTCACTTGCACTTGTTGCCCTCCTTGTTGACACAAGTGTGTCAAGTTATAGCTATTTATAGCATTTGTGTCTCTTCTGTCTAGTCTCCTAAGTCGTTATGTTACTTGTCCTTTTCATTAGCTCTATTTAGCTCTCCTTAGCTTTGAGCTCACACGTAGCTCTTTGACAGTCTTGTGGATGTGAGATTCGGGAAGATTATAGAAGGCAGTGATGTGTGCTGATTCACGTATGAGGAGAATACATATATATTCTGTGGATTTTACATTGATTTCTGGAGATACCAATATGTCATGTGTCCGTGTTCTTTCTGTATTAAAGGATTATGTGCGCCAAACCGCTCTTGTTTACTGACTGATGGATGTATGCTGCGGGGGTGAGTTGCATTGTGAGATAGAGAGTTAACTCACTTACAATCCATATTGACACACCAGGAGTATCGTTACCTAGACAACGACCATATCACGCACTTATCATCAACAACATCGTGAAATTATCTGGGAGGCTTCGTCCGATCAAGAACTATATAGACATTGTTGTCATTCTGAGATAACTGGGAGCTCGTCGCTTAGTAAAGATTTTCTGACAGCTACATTCGGTCAAGAAACACCGTGCAATATTGAGATATCTGTGGGCTCTTCGCTGAGAGAGGAGTTATTATCTGTGACTTCGTTCCATCAAACTAGTCAGCGCGCGGGATAAAAATACGCGGCAGAAATCACAAGCAAAACAGGTGATTACGGGACCAAGTTTGTCCACGATAAACAGACGAGGCGGGGCGCCAGGAGAAGACACGGCACAGATCAACGAAGAGTGTGGGTGACGGGGTTGGTCACTAGGCACATCGGGAAATACTGTCAGCGCGCGTTAAGAAAACAGCGGCACAGAAAATTCGCGTGAAAGTGTTTGCGACAAGAGCGAGACAGCACAGTTGGACATTATCGCTGTCGGTGACAGGATTGAAAATTCAAAGATGTTGACAGGTGTGTGTGCGAAGGACAACACATGACTCGGAACATCCCCATTAATGCGTCGACCAAGAGGTCGACAACCAGCGAAGAGTTCCAATACCAATGGTACAAGTTAAAATCTGATTATGTGTCCGCCTGGCCTTTTCTCGGAGACCCGAGTGTCGGCCAGATCGCCTGGTCACTCTGTGATGCACCGTTCTCTCCAGGTCATGATGATCTGCCCGTTCTACTGCAGCACACACACGATCCCTAAAGCGCCCCGACCACATCTGCCGGACCATGCACCAATAGCCCACCCAGAGATGCAGATGCAGCCAATTGTCTCCGCTTGCCTGGGGAAGAGATCCAACGGATACTTCATATCGTTGACTTTAACATTGAAGCATGCTACGCTGCAAAAAGCATATCAGTCTTCACACTACGCCGTATGCTTTTTTCTTTAGTCCGTTACGGTCACGATATATTGTGTGTTGTTTATACCTGAACCTACGCCTCAGTCACCCCTTAAAACTAATCACAGCTGCATTTGACCCACCCATGAAAACTAACTAAAACTGGCTGTGATCTACCCCTGAAAACAAACCAAACTGGCTTTGACCCATCTGTCGTGAGATAGCTGACGGGTGTCGCTCCTGATGGATTAAATGAAGAAACAGTTATGTGCAAAGTGACGGTCCTGTAATTTTCAAAAAGACAGAGATCGTGACTTCAAACACTGGCCGTACGTATTGGACACGGAACGGAAGAATTGTCTACCGGGAAAGTTTAAAGACAAGAGTCCGTATCGGACTCTACAGAGAATCACCGGTGCCCAGAAACATCGTTTACCTCCGGGAAGTTCGGAGCTAGATCAAACAGTGATCGCGTGGAAATACAGTGAACAGGGTCCTTTGATCAAACGGAGAAACACGATGGAACAGGGGATCGTCTTTAGTAAAGACGATGATCAGTACGGTGTACGGAGATCAAAACAACCAGGGAATAGAACAAAGGCTGAGGGTTAAGAACAAAACAAGTGACGTAGTCAAGCCCATAACTTTGAACTGAATTTACTGTTGTAATAAACGAGTTGAAGTTGGCCTTTACGATAGGCGGGTGTGGATTTGATTCAGTGCCGTAATAGAAAATATATCACCGAGTTTAGGTTGTGTAAAGATAACCAGCCCTGTCCCTTCATGGGAATTAAAGGATATACTTCGAGGCCGAAAATATAATTCAATAAGGTGATTATATATAAAGATGTAGAATAAAAAGTTAGCATAGGGAACTTTCGTGTGTAAACGTAGGATGGAGAGTCGACATCATTAGGCTGAAGAGTAATTTAGGTTGTGTAGAGTAATGTGTCTATATAGTCAGAAGGATACGTCTATACTAGGATTATGTGCTTTGCTTTAGCGTGTCTTTATTTTACCTGGTATAGGGTAGAGTGCTGCACTATTCTGTCTTATATAAGAATATAGTTCTAGTAGGATCACTAGAGGTTATTTTCTGAATATAGCTAAGTACCTACATTCACATATCATAGGTCGGAGTTGCGTTTCTCTCACAAGCTGTTGTTTTACTCAACAGGTTCTCTGCACTTGACATTGAAAGTGGTTACCAATCTGAACAGAAGTAATTGGTCAGACTAGGGTGAAGTAATCAATGATATGAAGCTGTGAACCATGTTCAACACGAATGTCAGTTTAATGTGAATAAAAATGACCAACGAAACTAACTGCATTACTCTACGTGAGATGCTCAATGAAGTGACAAACTGCAGTGGAAAGACTATATGTGCTTGAATCGGTGTTTATCTTCTTTAATACCTGGAATATATTACCGACCGTTATATCGGGTGTGAAGAACTAAAGGACCCTAAGTAAGTGAAGCAAACATTGATGATCAGATATTCATTGAACTATAATAATTTCCCATTGAACGGATTTATACATGTGATGTGACTGACAAAAACTAACAAAAATAAGTCCGTGGATACTATATTATTTACGAGTTTCCAGAACAGAGTGGGAAGAAAAATCATCATCAGTCAGAGAGAGAAGCAGCCGGGTGAGAGATTCTACGTTATGTGCTTTGTGAGGTTGAATGGCTGTATAATGATGACAAACTCTGATAATGATCCTAACGTATATTCTGTCACACTTTCAAGATAGATCACATCACATATATTCACACACCTACCTTGCACACTCAACTGACACTTTTCTGCAATAAATGTTTTATCATTTTGTTCGAAACCTGTGTTAGTGGAGGTATGTGATGAAGGAACGTGAAAGAGGGGTATTGTCTGTTGAAGAGAGAGAGAGAGAAAGAGAGAGAGAGAGAGAGAGAGAGAGAGAGAGAGAGAGAGAGAGAGTTAGTGATTAAAAGACTAAAAATAAAAGGGGGGTGTAGACAAAGGTTCACCAGCAGAGGAAAACCTAGACAAGGATAATTAACAGGTGTACTTGTTGGTACCACTTTCCCCCCAGGGACGACAAGCGACATTAATGGGGGCACGTCTATGAGATATATGGTAACTTTAAAGGAGAGAACGTCCAAGATATATATATATATATATATATATATATATATATATATATATATATATATATATATATAGGGTAACTTTATATAATAGCACGTCTATGGCATATATATAGTGACTAAATTTGAGCAGGTCCAGGGGATATATAGTGATATTGCATTATATATTTGGGCTACATTACATTGCTGTTGGGGACATTATTGTCGGGAAATTAAAGATCCAGACAAGGTGAATGTGGATAGGTGGTAAGACACATTACATACCTGTTGACACTTTACACGTCTACATAAGTCTTAGTCCTGAATCTCCTCTTGTGGTTGAGAGATTGTTTGTGGTGTATTGTGTGGTGTCATAGTTATATATATATATATCTAGATATATAAAAATATATAGATAGATATTTATTTTAGATATTGAGTACTTACTTACTGCCTTAAGGTCTCTTTACTCAACCTGCTGACTCACCTTCTTTAACTATGGCCACTCATAAACTAGAGATGGAAGAATTTAGGGAAAGGGGTGAAGCGATAGGGTTGTCTGGACAAACACTATCCGAGTATATACAGAGGGTAGAAAGAGAGCGTCGTCAAGCAGAAAGAGAAGATCGAAAGGCAGAGCTAGAGCTAAGAAAGATGGAACAGGAGGCCAAGAGACTGGAAATAGAACAGACTGCCAAGAGAATGGAAATGGAACAGACCACCAAGAGCCTGGAAATGGAACAGGACAACAAGAGGTTGCAAGCTGAAGAGGCCAACAAGATAAGAGAACATGAATACCGCATGCGAGAACTAGAACTCAAAACACAAACTAAGGGAAAAACAGATGGAGCAGAAGGAGGATCATCTTCACATGGTTCAACCAACATGAGTGGACATGGTTACCATGCCATGACGTTTCCCTTAGCTGTTTATGAGGAATCTAAAGAACGATTTTACCAATACTCGGATCGCTTCGAGGCCATGGCAGTCGCTATGAGGCTGGATAGAAGCAGATGGAATCTTAAATTATCCCAGGGATTACAAGGTTCCGGTTTCGAGGTTTACTCACCTCCTACCACCAGGACATGAAAACAACTACGAAGAATTAAAAACCGCTTTGATGAAACACTATGAGATCACAGCACAAACGTAACGGAAGATGTTTCGATCGGCAAAAAGAGAGCCGGGAGAGCTGTTCGCCGCCTACAGTTTAAGGCTGAAATCATACCTCCAAAAATGGATAGATTTGGCAGAGTTCAAGCGGGACTATGAGAGTCTGGAAGAGCTCATGGTATTCGACCAGACGCGAAAGCAAATGTCGAAACCTCTCAGAACATTCTTGGGAGAACAAGGGGCGGAACGGATGGAAGTGGTGAATAAGTTTGCGGAGAGATTTGTGGAGGTACATGGGGAGGCTGCGGAACCAAGTACACAAACCACCAAAGGCCAGGAGAAACACGACCGAAAAAATTTAAAAACGCGGAATACAAGAAAGGGGAACCTTATGTGAAGACTTCAACGGAGAGTCCAGAGAAGAAAAAGGATGGAAGACAGAGCCCACTTAACTCTCAACCGACACGACAGTGGTCTGAGAAGTGGTGTTCGATCTGCAAGTCGCCCTCGCACAACACGAAAGACTGCAAATCGAAAATGAAAAGCTCTCACTTCGCGGCCTGCCGCGTGGCTCCCAGGGCAGTTGCCACTGAAAAGGTTGAGATCGTTAATGGAACTCTGGACCAAGAGAGGCCACTTGTGGTCGAACTGATGGAGGTCAATGGGCAGCAGGTTACCGGTCTCTATGATACGGGTTTGGACGGGGAAGCTGTAATTGATGCCAGCCTGGTACGCCCAGACCAACTTACAGCGGAGACCATTGAGATACAGCCTGCAATGAGGAGTGCAGTTACCATGAAGCTGCCAATCGCCAATGTGGAGATTAAGTCTAAGTACGTCACGGGTATTATTCCAGCAGCTGTATTATCTGACTCCCTATTTTCCATGATCATTGGTACGAAATACGTGTTCTTGGGGTTGCCCAAACAGCCAGCCCACAGGGGAGAATTAGCCAGTGGATCACAAGGGAAGAAAGAAGAGGCAGAGACACAATGCGACAACTCAGTGACATGGGACTTGCATACTGCCCAGAGGAAGCACACTACGTTGCAACCTTGCTACAGGAAGCTGCAAAGAAGTGCTGACGCACCAGAACGGGAACAGTACTTTCTGAGGAATCGGCTGCTTTACAAGAGAGCCGGAAGAGGAGACAACCTGCACGAGCAGTTGGTGGTTCCAGAGACCCACCGTCCTCACATTCTTCAGAGCGGGCACACCATATCCGGGAATCGACATATGGGTGTCAGAGAGACGTTGCAGCACATTTCCGGCCATTATTGCTGGCCAGGAATGACCGGTGATGTACGCCGGTGGGTTAAGTCTTGTCCAGAGTGCCAGAAAGCACCTCCCAAAAATCGGATGAAGAGTAAAATAGCTCTTAAGGTGGAAGACCAAGTGGAAGTATGGGATCCAGAAGAGACTAATATACTCCAAGTAGGATGGAAAGGACCTTATCCTGTGGAAAAGGTGGTGTCCAAAAACATCTACGAAATCCGGATCGGGGAAGAACTGAAAAGTCTCTCTAGGCATCTCATTAAGAAATATGAGGAGAGATCCGAGGTCAAAGCTTCACACCTTATGTTGATGGCAGCCATTGGGAAAAAAGTTCCAGTTCCAGACGAAGACCAGAGATCGCCAGTACTACATAGGAGGGCTTATGGGAAAGTACGAGATAGGTCAGATTTTTCAACCAAAGAGAGGAGAGAAATCACACGTCAGGGAGAGGACCATAGTGAAACATTCGCTAGTAACCCAGTTCAGAAGGGGTGGGTAACGTCAGGAAAGACGAGAGATACCCAGGACTCTGGGTATCTCTGGGTATCTCTGAAGATTGGTTGACCAGATCCAATATCGCCCGTGATCGTCCTGGAAACAAAAGTCCAGGAGTTTTGGGGAAGACGATTCTGTCCAACAAGGACGATGCGGAAAATCCCCAGATGCAAAGCCTGGGGAAGCCAAGAGGATATGGAGACAGTGTTACAGTCAGGATGGGACGATCCGTCTGTATTGTGAGCCGTCGCTTACGCCAGTCGAAAGTAGGTCGACCGAACGTACAGGGGCGATGTGCCAACACTAGTGTCTGTCATGAGGAGGATATAGGCTATCAGTGAGATCGCCTAATGGATGGAGAGGTGAGAAATGTGAGGGTACCTGGAGACCATCAACATTAGGTGGGCGGAGACATCTCCAGGAAACGGAAACCTTGAAAAAGGGATTCCCAGATACAATCGTATGGATGCCAGAATGCGAAGTGCCTACAGTCAATTAAAAGAGGCGTTGGTGAATAAACCAGTTCTACAACTCCCAGACCTTTCAAAACCATTTGTGTTAAGAACAGATGCGAGTGGGATTGGAATTGGAGCAGCCTTGTTACAAGAAGTGATAGAAGACGCTTCGGTTTTGAAACCTGTAGCATATGCCAGTAAGAAACTTCTACCGGCTGGAAAAAAATTATTCTACCGTTGAAAGAGAATGCTTGTCACTTGTATGGGCCGTACAAAAATTTCAACCATATTTGTATGGAGTACAGTTTACGGTCCAGTCAGATCATCAACCCTTGATGTTCCTAGCTACCTCACAGAAGCTCAACGGACGGTTGATGCGGTGGTCGTTGTTGCTGCAGCCGTACAACTTCACAGTGGAGTATATCCCGGGGAAGGAGAATGTAGGAGCGGATTTTCTATCTAGACACCCAACTCCTGAGGAAGGAGAATAGGTTGAGGCAGACCATCAGGATCGAACCTCCAGGGAGGAAATGTCGACGCGATAAACTCTCTATGTCGTGAGATAGCTGGCGGGTGTCGCTCCTGATGGATTAAATGAAGAAACAGTTATGTGCAAAGTGACGGTCCTGTAATTTTCAAAAAGACAGAGATCGTGACTTCAAACACTGGCCTTACGTATTGGACACGGAACGGAAGAATTGTCTACCGGGAAAGTTTAAAGACAAGAGTCCGTATCGGACTCTACAGAGAATCACCGGTGCCCAGAAACATCGTTTACCTCCGGGAAGTTCGGAGCTAGATCAAACAGTGATCGCGTGGAAATACAGTGAACAGGGTCCTTTGATCAAACGGAGAAACACGATGGAACAGGGGATCGTCTTTAGTAAAGACGGTGATCAGTACGGTGTACGGAGATCAAAACAACCAGGGAATAGAACAAAGGCTGAGGGTTAAGAACAAAACAAGTGACGTAGTCAAGCCCATAACTTTGAACTGAATTTACTGTTGTAATAAACGAGTTGAAGTTGGCCTTTACGATAGGCGGGTGTGGATTTGATTCAGTGCCGTAATAGAAAATATATCACCGAGTTTAGGTTGTGTAAAGATAACCAGCCTTGTCCCTTCATGGGAATTAAAGGATATACTTCGAGGCCGAAAATATAATTCAATAAGGTGATTATATATAAAGATGTAGAATAAAAAGCTAGCATAGGGAACTTTCGTGTGTAAACGTAGGATGGAGAGTCGACAGCATTAGGCTGAAGAGTAATTTAGGTTGTGTAGAGTAAGGTGTCTATATAGTCAGAAGGATACGTCTATACTAGGATTATGTGCTTTGCTTTAGCGTGTCTTTATTTTACCTGGTATAGGGTAGAGTGCTGCACTATTCTGTCTTATATAAGAATATAGTTCTAGTAGGATCACTAGAGGTTATTTTCTGAATATAGCTAAGTACCTACATTCACATATCATAGGTCGGAGTTGCGTTTCTCTCACAAGCTGTTGTTTTACTCAACAGGTTCCCTGCACTTGACATTGAAAGTGGTTACCAATCTGAACAGAAGTAATTGGTCAGACTAGGGTGAAGTAATCAATGATATGAAGCTGTGAACCATGTTCAACACGAATGTCAGTTTAATGTGAATACAAATGACCAACGAAACTAACTGCATCACTCTACGTGAGATGCTCAATGAAGTGACAAACTGCAGTGGAAAGACTATATGTGCTTGAATCGGTGTTTATCTTCTTTAATACCTGGAATATATTACCGACCGTTATATCGGGTGTGAAGAACTAAAGGACCCTAAGTAAGTGAAGCAAACATTGATGATCAGATATTCATTGAACTATAATAATTTCCCATTGAACGGATTTATACATGTGATGTGACTGACAAAAACTAACAAAAATATATCCGTGGATACTATATTATTTACGAGTTTCCAGAACAGAGTGGGAAGAAAAATCATCATCAGTCAGAGAGAGAAGCAGCCGGGTGAGAGATTCTACGTTATGTGCTTTGTGAGGTTGAAAGGCTGTATAATGATGACAAACTCTGATAATGATCCTAACGTATATTCTGTCACACTTTCAAGATAGATCACATCACATATATTCACACACCTACCTTGCACACTCAACTGACACTTTTCTGCAATAAATGTTTTATCATTTTGTTCGAAACCTGTGTTAGTGGAGGTATGTGATGAAGGAACGTGAAAGGGGGGTATTGTCTGTTGAAGAGAGAGAGAGAAAGTTAGTGATTAAAAGACTGTAAAAATAAAAGAGGGGTGTAGACAAAGGTCCACCAGCAGAGGAAAACCTAGACAAGGATAATTAACAGGTGTGCTTGTTGGTACCACTTTCCCCCCAGGGACGACAAGCGACACCATCTATAAAAGCTAACTAAAACTAACTTTGACACACCCATGAAAATAGACCAAACTGGTCTTGTCCCACCCCTGAAAACTAACCACATCTGGCCTTGACCCACTCCTGTTAATAAACAAAACTGCCTTTGACTCACACTTGACAGTTTCCGAAGTTCCAGCGCTATGGTGTTTCTTTCACTTACATACAAGAACCCGGATTCTTCCCACATGCCACTGGTAAAGCTGGAGTTAGAGAGCTGTGCTCTTGAGACATTGGTCCAAGATTTTAGAGGCACCAAGTGGAGCTTTGGAGCAGGGATAGTGCAGTGGCTAGACGCCTGTCTGTCCGTGGTGTGATCATGGGTTTGAGTTCAAACCGAGTTGGATTCTTGCAGTTGATCCGGACTTCTAAGTCGTTCCAACATAAAGCGGGTAGCAGGAAATGTCTTGGGAAGAGCACTCGACGCGGGCTCTCTCTCCCTCTCTCTCTCTCTCTCTCTCTCTCTCTCTCTCTCTCTCTCTCTCTCTCTCTCTCTCTCTCTCTCTCTCACACACACACACACACGCGCGCGGGCATGTACGTACGCTGTCAGGCAGGTCGGTAGGCAGGTATTTTGGTAAGTAGGTAGGTAGGTAGGTGAGTATGAATGTAAGTATATATGTGTAAGCTTGTGTGTATGTATGTGTGTATGTGTGTGTGCATGAAAGTAATGTGTGTGTGTGTTTGTGTGCGTGTGGATGTATGCATAAATGCACGTGTATGTATGAATGTATGTATGTTTATGTTGAGTGTGTGTGTGTGTGTGTGTGTGTGTGTGGATGTATGCATAAATGCACGTGTATGTTTGAATGTATGTATGTTTATGTTGAGTGTGTGTGTGTGTGTGTGTGTGTGTGTGTGTGTGTGTGAATAACAGCCGATGATAACAGTGTTATTGATGACGACGACGACTTTCGTGTATGGTAATAACATATTTTATTTGCATGCGGTAATCACGTGAGATCAGGCGAGATAACACACGGTGAACTCAAATCGTCTGTCCTCGTAGTGGTTGTCATGGACGCTGTAAACACCTTTAATAGCATACCCATCCGGAACGAGAAAGTTCATAACACTGTCCCAGTTGTTGACGAACCCTGTTTGATAACAGCTGCTTGTGGACTTGCCGGACACACTACAGCACTGGACATTGAATCGTCTGTCCTCATAGTGGTTGTCATGGTAGCTTATCATCCCATTGAGGACCTCATTCCCGGGACAAGCATACAGTAGCGGTTGGTCAAATGCGTTGAGGTAACCTGAAACAGGGGACAAAAACTTCCGAGTCGAAGTATTTGTTAAAATTAGCTACTAACCCTGGGAATCAGTCAGTTTTAGCAATACAGAAACATAACAGTAAGTTCGATCCAGTAACGTTAATTAGTGGAGACAGAAGACTGAGGACAGGCAGGGTCACCAACACCGCAAGGTATGAGCTATTAGAAGAAGCTGCGATATTGGGGTTCAGACTTACAAAGAGCTGAAGAGAATCTCTAGGACCATGGGACGGCGGAGAGACGTGAGTTGCTGACTTTCAACAACTTAATCAGCTAGCCTGATGATGATGGTGGTTATGATGATGATGATGATGATGATGACGACGATGCTGATGATTATGATGATGATGACAAAGGTAATGATGATGACTGTGATCAGAATGCTGAAGATGAAGATATTATTATTATTATTATTATTATTATTATTATTATTATTATTATTATTATTATTTGGCGCTCGTTTGAACTCCTTACCTCGGCATCAGCACACCGGATGTTTAAGAGCTCGCGTTTTTATCCATTAGGTCATGCTTGACGATGAAGATGATGATTATGATGATGATGGTAATGACGATGATGGTAATCATGATGTTGACGATGGTGGTAAGGATGATGATGATAACGGTAATGATGATGGCGGTGATTACAAAGCTAATGATGGTGATGTGTGTTCATATGATACATAACTCTACAGTATGCACCTGTCGAGATGCAGCGAAATATGCCAGGCAATAAATCGTGCACAATAATGTTCGTGGCTTACGTGTTTAGATGATTGTAATGATGGTAATGATTATGGTGATTATATGGAAGGTAATGATGGTGTTGGTGATGTTGATGGTGATAATGGTGTTCATAATGACGATGGTGACGATGATAATGATAACGGTAATGATAATGATGATGGTGATTATAATGATAATGTTGGTTATGATGATGGAAAAGTCGCTTAAAAGTCGACAGGGTCGTCTTCATTGCACCGGGTTTTTATCCCATATAGCTCAGTTTCTTTCTGCAGCGCGGAAAACGTTCGTGATTTGAACGGAAAATATCGTGATTTGACATCATGACCTGGTATCATGACCTGACATCGTGACTTGACACCGTGACATTACATCGTGATTTGACATCGCCATATGAAATCGTCATTTGACATCGTAACTTGAAATCGTCATTTGACATCGTGATGTGATATCGTGACTTGACATCGTCTCCTGACATCGTGACCTCACATCGTCATTTGACATCGTCACTTGACATCGTGACCTGATATCCTGACTTGACATTGTGACCTCACATCGTGACCTGATATTGTGAGCTGAAATGGTGACTTGTCATCGTATCCTGACATCATGACCTGACATCGTCATTTGACATCGTAACTTGACATCGTGACAGTATATCGTGATTTGACATCATGACCTTACATCATCACCTGACATCGTATCTTGACATCTTGACCTGACATCGTCATTTGACATCGTAACTTGACATCGTGACCTTATATCGTGACTTGCATCGTGACCTGATATCGTGACTTGATATCGTGTCCTGACATCGTTACCTGACATCGTGATTCGACATCGTGTCCTGACATCGTGACCGGACACAGTGACATTACATAATGATTTGACATCGCCATATGGAATCGTAATTTGACATCGTAACTTGAAATCGTCATTTGACATAGTGACCTGGCATCGTGACCTGGCATGGTGACCTGACATTCATGACCTGAAATAGTGTCTTGATAAAGTATCTTTACATCGTGACTTGACATCGTCATTTGACATCGTGACCTGACATCGTGATTTGACATCGTGACCTGATATCGTGACCTGTCATTGTCATTTGCCATCGTAATTTGACATCGTGACAGTATATCGTGAATTGACATCATGACCTGACATCGTGACCTGACATCGTGATCTGACACCGTGACCTGACTTCGTGATCTGGACATAACTTTCGATATGAACTTACATTCTGGACAATAATGGTAGATGGCGCTGTTTGGTAGACGACGACGATGAGTTATGAGGAACACATCCAATACCCATGCTTCTAGAAGCTTAAAGATATACGTAGCAGTAGTAGTAGTAGTAGTAGTAGTAGTAGTAGTAGTAGTAGTAGTAGCAGCAGCAGCAGCAGTAGTAGTAGTAGTAGTAGTAGTAGTAGTAGTAGTAGTAGTAGTAGCAGCAGTAGTAGTAGTAGTAGTAGCAGTAGTAGTTGTAGTAGTAGTAGTAGTAGTAGTAACAACAGCAGCAGCAGCAGCAGCAGCAGCAGCAGCAGTAGTAGTAGTAGTAGTAGTAGTAGTAGTAGTAGTAGTAGTAGTAGTAGTAGTAGTAGTAATAGTAGTAGCAGCAGCAGCAGCAGTAATAGTAGTAGTTGTATTTTTATTGTTATTATTATTATTATTATTATTATTATTAGTACTAATAGTAGCCGTAGTAGTAGTAGTAGTAGTAGTAGTAGTGGTGGTGGTGGTGGTGGTGGTGGTGGTGGTGGTGGTAGTAGTAGTAGTCCATCCTTCATGTGCCATGGCGGAAAGAAAGCATGGACGATCATAACTCGCCATTTCACTCGATCACCAGAGCTGTGGATAAGCTCAGTGTTCCTGTCTCGACCATGCCATGTGGCCAAGCCATCCAGGTATTTACTTCTCGGTCTTCTCCTTGTTCTCCTCCCCTCGGTCTTGCCAGCTGTAACAAAGTTCTTAAATCCATTTCTTTTCATAACATGTCCAAAAACATTTGACTGTTTTCGTCTAATTTCTCTAATCAATTTACGATTTTCATTTGTTTCCTGTAATAATTGGTCATTGGTTTTTCAGTCAGTCCATGGTATTCTTTGCATTCTCCTCAGAAACCACATTTCTGCAGCCATCAGATGTTTTCCAGCTTGACTGCTCATTGTCCAAGTTTCACATCCATACAAAAGAATAGGCTCTATGTAGCACTTCAACAATTTTTCCCGTTTCAATTGACATCGTTTTATTGGTCAGTATGTTTTTCATCTTGCTAAAGGCTACTTTCGCCATGGCGATTCTTGCTCTAATCTCTTCAAGGCATCTCCCATTATATGTTATGACTGTTCCGAGATAATTGTACCGATTCACTTGTTGAAGAATATTCCCATTTACTTGCATATTACATTGTGGTATTTCTTTCTTCCTAGTGACGACCATAATCTGTGTCATTTTACACTTTATTTATAACCCCAGTTATTCACTGTGTGCAACAATCGCAACTACTAATTGTTGCAGATCCTGCTCATTGTCTGCAACCAATACTGTGTCATATGCATAACTAATGTTATTAATGTGTCGTCCTCCAATGCTGATTCCATTTGTATCTTCTACATTTCTGAAAATATTTTCAATGTATAGGGATAAAAGATCTGGAGACATCACACATCCCTGCCTAACACCTCTCTTAATAGGCTGATACTGTCCCACTTCATTATCAATCCTTATTGCAGCTTATTGTTTCCAATATATGTTTTTTATAAGTCTAATATCTTTCCCATCAATTTGTAGATCTGCAAGCATATCTACCATGATGACATGTCTTACTCTTTCGAAAGCCTTTGTGTAGTCAATAAAGCAAAGATGTATATCTTTGTTTACTTGTATAAAACGTTCAGTAACTGATCGCAGCATATACACAGCATTTACTGTACCCTTTCCTTCTACAAACCCACATTGTTCTTCTTCTATTTCAGGATGTATTTTCTTACTCACTAAGAAATAGTAGTAGTAGTAGTAGTAGTAGTAGTAGTAGTAGTAGTAGTAGTAGTAGTAGTAGTAGTAGTAGTAGTAGTAGTAGTAGTAGTAGTAGTAGTAGTAGCAGCAGCAGCAGCAGCAGTAGTAGAAATAGTAGTAGTAGTAGTAGTAGTAGTAGTAGTAGTAGTAGTAGTAGTAGTAGTAGTAGTAGTAGTAGTAGCAGCAGCAGCAGTAGTAGAAATAGTAGTAGTAGTTGTTGTAGTAGCAGCTGCAGTTAGAAGTAGTAGTGTTAATATTGCAGTAGTAGTATTGGGGTATGTATATGTATCTATCGTGACCTGATTATTATACCTGACTATTATACTGTATGTATATGTATCTGCGACAGCGGCCAACCCCCGGGCAACAGTTGTGAGAGGCTGGCTAAACCAGGCGCGGGTAGCCGATTTGGTGTCAAACCAAGCGGTGAATTAGGGCATGCCTACCCAGCATGTAAAGACAGGATCCGGCAGACTGCGCGGAAGAAATCATTCCTGATTCAACGGGCAAGACGACGTTTACCTGCAAAGCGTTGTGGAACGTAATGAGCACGGCAAGGCACGTAGAGCGCCCTGATCATCCA
Organism: Cepaea hortensis; assembly: GCA_963921405.1. Classification (NCBI taxonomy): domain Eukaryota; kingdom Metazoa; phylum Mollusca; class Gastropoda; order Stylommatophora; family Helicidae; genus Cepaea; species Cepaea hortensis. Next base: position 8,104 of record CAWUFQ010000192.1, on the reverse strand, counting down.
CTGCACCTGTATTCGTCTCCAGTCGTCTTGACTTGTCCTGCCACTGGATTCAGATGGACTCAGGCGAGAGAGTGAGGTCGACGAATTGCGCAACTCTTCCTCACTTTAATCCAATTCATCGCGCAAGTCATTCTTCATCCAACGTCATATATCACCTTCAAGCCCTGTGGCGATGGGCGAGCGGCGAAGCGGCAGGCGTGGTTACGCTGGCAGCCGTAGTCGCAGACCTGCACACAGGTGGCTCAGGCCATATGGTCGTTTTCTACTGACCGGAGCAGCAGTGAGATTCGGCAGCCCCCTGAGCTCTATAGGAACACACTGCTCACCTCCATAGCATGAGGAAGGGGCTAGAAAAGGTGCCCTAAACATTGTCTGCTCCACCACTACCTAACCAGCTAACCGCGGTTGGTGGGGACCCTAAACTGCGGTCGACATACAAACAATGCTTTTGGAATTCATCATGACACCTGGGAGACTGCAGCCAGAGACAGAAATTCGTGGCGTGCATCAGTACGCAAGGATGCAGTCACTTGTGAGGCAACTAGGACTGCAAGAGCTGTGAAGAATAGACAGAACAGAAAAACCACTGCAGAAAATCCTCCTCCAGAAACGTCAAGCATTCTTTGTCCTCATTGTCAAAGAACATTTCGAGCCAAAATAGGACTTATCAGCCATCTTAGAACTCACGGCTCCATACTTTCAACCCCACTGGACGAAATGAATGGTCATCATCATTCTTGATGGACAAACAACAGTATTGGGGACGTTCATTTGAAACCCGTTCCAATGGCTTTATTACAAAATCATGAAGAAAAAAAAAAAACATTAATAGGTGTGGTAGAATTAAACAAAACATTCATTTTGAATGAATTATGCACCATGGGTTGGTCAGAAGAAGTCCCCGTATACATTCAAGCAAGCATCCCATTGCTTAGGTAGTCGGCGATTGCCGTCCGCAAAAATAGGATTGTGGTCGCTCACTGAACCAAGTGTTTACCGCTTTCATTACGTCTGCATCTGTGTGAAATCGTTACCCTTTAACTGCTTTGTTTAGAGATCCGAACAAATAAAAATCACATGGTGACAAATCAGTACTATAGGCTGGATGTTGCAGAATTTCCCACTTCTTCCTTGCTAATGCTTCCTGCACAATCTTTGCGACATGCTGACGAGCATTATCGTGCAACAAAATCACACCGCGAGAAAGCATGCTAGGTTGTTTATTCTTGATGGCTTTTTGCAGCTTGTCTTGTGTTTGCAAGTAGTGGGTAGAGTTAATGTTGACACCAGGTTCTTTAAAGTCGGCCAACAATAGCCCTTCATGGTAAAACAAAATGCGCTCATCATAACCTTACCAGCGGAAACTTTAATTTTAACTTAACACTATGCTGAAGAGGAATGCAGCACCCTCCACTCTGTATCACAGCAAGTGGTTCAAACAACATCCCATGCGTTCATCTTGTTGGTGGTCGGTCAACATCCGCGGTACCCACTGTGTGCACACCTTCCAATATTGCAGTTTCTTACGAACGACCTTTTGAATTGTCCCAATTGACACATCAAATTCTTTCGCTAGCGAATGTATGCTTCGACAAGGGTTCATCTGTACTGCTGCATCAATTTTGGCGATGTTTTTTTTTTTTTTTTTTCTGTTGCAACAATATGCGCTTGGCCCGGCTGTCGAAGATCTGCCATGAACTTACGTCCATTCCGAAACATTCGTGCCCAGTTTATCTCTGTTGTCTTCGAAACAAATTTGTTACTGTACGCTGCCTGCATTCTTCGATGAATGTCCGCTGGTCGACATCCTTCAAATAAAAGAAACTGAATCACCGCTCTTTGAGCTTCTTTGGGCGGATTTTGGGTCAACCCTTCCATTTTCTCAACGGTCAGAAAAAGAACCTATGCATTATGGGACGATAAGCACGTGCTCTTTTATTCATTGGTCAGTACTTATCACATGACTGTGACATGATCATGTTCAACGTACGCAATTACGCGTGGTGCGGCACGAACGTATTTAAAATGAACGCCCCTTATAGAAGTTCATTATGATTCGCCTAATTACAGATCACAAGACAATGACAGAGACATTAGAGTTACCAACATGGAATGTTAGTACGATAAACGACGACGAAAAATTAGATAACATCAAACATGAAATGGAAAGAGAGAAAATTAATATTTTAGGGATGTGCGAAACGAGATGGACAGGAGCAGGCATCAAGATAGATGAAGATTTTAAGATTATTTATTCTGGTGGAGAATATCGACAAAGTGGGGGGGGGGGGGGGGGTGCGGAGGGGGTAGCAATTATCTTGGATCGGCAAACATCAAAATCTGTTCAAGGATATTGGGCTGTGTCAGACAGAGTTCTACTAGTTAAATTAAGCGGCAGACCTTTTAGCATAAACATTATTCAAATATATGCCCCAACAGAAGGATCCAGTGAAGATAGCGTTGCGGAATTTTATAATTACATAGTGTCTGCTTTAAAGAAATGTTAAAAATCAGAAATAAACATCGTACTAGGTAACTTCAATGCAAAAGTAGGAAATATACGTGACGGATACACAGTAGGAAACCATAGTTTGGGAGAGAGAAACGAAAGAGTATACAGACTTGTAGAATGAGCAAAAGAACAGGAAATGATTGTAGGAAACATCTGGTTTAAACAACACCCTAGAAGATTATGGACGTGAAGGAGTCCGGATTGCAGGATTAGAAACCAGAATGATTACATTCTGATTAGAAGAAGGTTTCGAAATGCGTTAACAATTGCAAAAACGGTTCCCAGTGCTGATTGTTATAGTGACCACAGATTCACTAAATATGATTTGTGTACATTGAGAAATGACAAGGAAAAATAAAACAAATTCAACATAGAAGTACAGATCAGGTATGATATATTGTCTGATCTAGAGATCCAATTTCAAGATGTGGATGATCAATGGGACATGTTGAAGAATTCAATCAGTTTGGCTGCAGAAACTTTTTCCGGGGCATGCTGGTGTGTTAGGGAATGAACAGGCGGACAGATTGGCTGGCTCGGCAAAACTTGGCGGAGTATTGATGTACGACAAGGCAGACGTGGTTCCGGCATTGTGGGAGTACTTGCACACCTCGGAGGAGCAAATGGATCACCATAGTCTGGCAAGAATTATGCATTTAGGAGTGACGAGGGGCCGATCTGGCCGACGCTCGACTCTCAGAGGAAAGGCGAGACGGACATATAATCAGATTGCTACTGTAACTATTGGTGTTGGAACTCGTCGCTCGCTGCTGAGGATGGGAACGGAGCGCTTATGGGAATGTCCCGAATGCTGTGATGTCGGTTCCTAAATCAATCAATCAATCAATCAATCAATCAATCAATCAATCAGGGTCGAATGGATAAGAACGCGATTTTGTGTTGATGCCGAGATAAAGGGTTTAACCCCTACACAAGACAGTTGGACAAAAATGTTGACTTCTCGTCCTTGACTTGGGTACCTGATGGCTAGGGACACTAATAATAGGGAAAGATAATACAAACGCAAAAATCAGTCCAGTGCTACAGTAGTAGTAGAAGTGGTGTGGTTGGACTACTCTTGAGTTAAAAGCGAGAGAGCGAGCGCAACAAAAACAATGGTTAGATCTCATCATGTTCCCCTTGTACCTTGCGGTGTCGAGGTGAAGTATAAACTTCGTGAGAGTGCCCGATTATGGGCTTCGTATATCGATATTCCCACGGACTCTGCTATTCCCTCCGTCCAACGTTTACGTGCTCGGCTTCTTCCTCCGTTTCCACCTGGTTTATACATCATTGCTTGTTGTGGTATGCTAGCCTACTAGCATGGCTAAACCATTTGACTTGCTACTTTCTAATAAAATCTAGTGCTGCTATAACCCCCACGTTAGTCCTGATTTCTTCATTTCTGATCTTATCTCTTCTTGATACGTTGAGTATTCTTCTCAGGAATCTCATTTCTGTTGTTGTGATTTTTCTTTTCTCTTTTTCTGTCATTGTCCAGGTTTGGCATTGGTAGCATTGAGTTGGTAGGAAGATTGTGTTGTAAAGTGCTTTCTTATTAGTTATTGATACATGTTTGTTCTTTAGTATTGGTGCCATTTGTCCAATGAGTTGGTTTGCCTTATTGCATCTATTTTCGATCTCGTCTTCCGATCTGCCATTTGATGATATCATACTTCCTAGGTACTTGAAACTCTTTACTTGTTTCAAGGGATGTTCGTTAAGGTGAATTGTTGTTGTTTTTTCTTCTTTAGTTACAGCAATTACCTCTGTCTTGCTTGTGCTAATTTTCATGTTATGTTCCCTACAAATTTCGTTTAGACTATTCACGTGGTCTTGTAATTCAGCTTCTGATTTTGCTATTAGTGCTTGGTCGTCCGCAAACAGGAGTTCTCTAATGGTTAGATTTGTAGATGGTTCTCCTTCTGTGTTCACGTCATGCCGTATTCTTGCGTTCTCTGTTTGGCTGGTTTCTTTACATATCTTTTCCATATATGTTGTGAACAAGAGAGGGGATAAGACACAACTGTGTCGTACTCCAGACCTTATGGTGAAGGATTCTGAGTGTCCTCCAGTTGCTCTCACTATGCATTCACTGTTGTTATATAATATTTTACATAGGTTTGTTAGATGTGTACTCACTCCATATTGTTTAAGGATTTCCTACAGCTTGTTTCTATCTACTCTATCAAATAACTTTTCTTGGTCGACAAAGGCTAAGTATAGTGTTTCATTGAATTCGATTGATTTTTCTATAAGTTGTCTCAGAGCACAAATGGCATCTGTGCAACCTTTGTTTTTCCTAATTGCAAGTTGTGTTTCCCTTAGCTGGGGTTCTATAATAGTTCGTAGTCTTTTTTCAAGAATTTTGCAAAATATTTTCCCAGTATGACTCAACATTGAAATGCCTCTGTATTGTTTGAAATCTCTTTTGCTGCCTTTGTTTTTCCAAATTGGGATAATTATGGCTTTTCCCCAGTCTCGTGGTGTCTGTTGTTCTACCCAAACATGCTTGAATAGTCTGTGTAGCCATGCTGTTCCTACTTCTCTTGCTGCTTTAATTAGTTCATTTGGTATTTCATCTTGTCCCGATGATTTGTTCAATGGGGCTAATCTGATGGCTTCTATAATTTCTTCTTTTAGTATGTCTGGTTCTAGTTCTTCGGTGGCATCTGTAGGTTTTTTGAAGTCCTGTGACATCTGATGGGATGTTGAGAAGTTGTTCGAAATACTGCTTCCATCTTATTAGGATTTGGTTTTGTTCACTTATTGGTTCTCCATATTTGCTGTTAATTATTTCAGTTGGGTCAAAGGGTTCTCCTCTGGTTCGCATTGCACAAATCTTTTTGTAGAAGTTTCTAGTTGCCTCCTTGTAGTTTTTATTTAGGGTTTCTCCATACTCTTCCCAGTCTTTTTGATTTCCCCTCTTTACTATTCTATTCACATGTCTTCTCGCTATTCTATATTCTATGTAATCACATTCCTGTTTGCTCTTCAACCACTTTTTATATTTTTCCTTTTTGTCTTTTACTGATTCTTTACCTGTGCGTTCCACCAACCTGTTATTTTCTTTATCCGTGATTTGCGTTTTTTTTGTTCGTGGTTCCACATGTTATTTTTGGTTTGATAAGCTACGTTATTGGACAGACTGGTGAACAAATACATCACCAAAGTTTACCCACCTGTCCAATGGCAACCGCTTGTTGTTCCAGGCGCTGGTCTGCATTGAAACTGCCACCGTCTGTCCTCGTAGTGGTTGTGGTGTACGCTGCCGATAAAGCTAAGGATCTGGTTTGATGGACACTCAAATGTGGCCGGCGCGTCAAAGTTGTTAACAAACTGACCCTTCACCACAGCCAAGGCCAGGACGAGCAATTGATAACAGGTGGTGACAATTAATGACATGGCTGCAGTCTTCAGAAAGATATGACTGCTAATATGAAGTTAAGCGCTCTCCTGAATTCAGAAGTGGCAACAATAAAATATAAAACCTCCTTTACTTTTGTTCAGTAGATTGCCAGGGCTTTTATACTCTTTACTTGTTTACATACAACGGATGTGAAAAGCAAAACAGAATGTGTTTTTGTAACATGAGGAATGGTGTAGCGAATTTCTGAATTAGTTCCTTTATCGATTGGGAACAATTTGAACATGTAGATAAAACTGCATGTTTAGAGACAGCTGGATCTACAAACCAGCACTGATTGAGTCAAGGATGTGCAGTTATAGGCCCCAGCTCGGACAACGAACAGGTGGAATGGTGATATCAAAGCCTGTGATCAACCTTGAAAGTATAATTTAATTAAAGTATTTTGGGAGAAGTGGTGTGTTCTAAATATGTTGTTGGCCTTCCATGGTAGGTTGTTTGTGAATGTTCGCTGGTTGGTGGGTGGGTTGGCTCGTTGGTTGTGTAGGTGGGCTGGTTAGTGGGTGGGTTGGCTGGCTGGTTGTGTAGGTTGGCTGGTTTGTTGTGTTGGTGCCTGGTTGGTGGTTGATATGGCTGATTGGTTGTGCATGTTGGCTTGTTGGTGGGTGGGTTGGTTGGTTGGTGGGCGGATTCGCTGGTTGTTTGTGTAGGTTGGCTGGTTGGTGGGTGGGTTGGCTGGTTGGTGGGTGAGTTGGCTGGTTGGTTGTGTAGTAGTTTGGCTAGTTGGTGTGTGGGATGGCTGGTTGGTTGTGTATGTGTGCTGGTTGGTGGGTGGGCTGGTTGGTTGGTGGGATGGATGGTTGATTGTTTAGGTTGGCGGTTGGGATGGCTGGCTGGTTGCGTAAGTTGGCTGGTTTGTTGTGTTGGTTGGCTAGTTGGTGGGTGGGTTGGCTGGCTGGTTGTGTAGGTTGGCTTGTTGGAGGGTGGTATGGCTTGTTGGTTGTGTAGGTTGGCTGGTTGGTGGGTGGGTTCGTTGGTTGGTGGGCGGATTCGCTGGTTGGTATTGTAGTTGTGTGTGTACCAGCAGGTACATGTGTACCAGCAGGCCCACTGTTGCGCAACCCTTAAGGTAAAACTTCGAAGCTGAACTGGTGTGGAAGGTAAAGAGAGCTTTCGTTACGTGATTAGAGGTCAGCATGGCCGAATGGATAAGAGCGCACGTTCTTAAACATCTGGTGTGCTTCACCGGTTTGTTGGACTAAAATGTTTACTTCTCTTCCTTGACTTGCAATTAAAATTAAAAGTACCTCTGAAGTGTCGAAGTGGGTTCGCCTGATGGCGAGGGGCACTGGTAATGGGGAAAGTTAATCCACACGCAAATTTCAGTCCAGTGCTACTAGAAGTAGTGTATATTGACTAGGCGTGAGTTTTAAGCAAGAGAGCTCAAAAATAAAAAAAAGCTAATGGCTTATAGAAATAACGGGAGACATCCCCAATCACACAAAAGGTAAGCAGAGAAGACGGAACGGGTTAAAAAGAAGAAAGAAGAGAGGTTCAATCAAATCGTTGCAGAGGCCAAAGAAAACCAAATGGGAAAATTGTACGAATGAGTTTGGAAGTCATGAGACACTGTGTAGATTTTGGACACCGCAACACAGCCCAGAACAAGGCCAAGAAGGCAAACGCTGCCACACGAAAAAGTTGTTGCATATCCTTTAAAGACGTAGAGTCAACCCCAGCATATTTCGACTGTTTGTGATTTCTTGGCAAATTTACGTTCAGTGAAGGGGTTACGGATGTAGTTCGTAATCCCGCATACCTTGTTCGAAACACAGCTGTGGGAGATTTGGCAGCAGACCGCCTTACGTTGATTTTTATACGAATGGCAAACTACTGAACGTTATCTTGCCCATAAATCATGAATAGCCAAGAAATGCCTTGGACTGCCAGAGTAACTAACAAGGGCTGCCTGAAAGATGCCATTTTCAACAATAAGAATGAGACAAATAGCATTCTTTGGTCATGTAATGAGAAGAAAGACACCGGAGAACATCGTGACGATTAGAAAGATTAAGGGGAAGAGAAGCAGAGGTAGACCAAGAGAAATGATTCTGGATGGACTGAGATGGCGGCATGGAAGAATGTCATCAGCAGAGTTGATCCAGAAGACTAAAGACCGAGATCTGCGGAGAGACATGAACGCCTATGTCAGCTGGCAAGGCACT